>CABFWO010007181.1:0-27387 GCA_902155825.1 Timema genevievae
CGTGCACCGAGAGCCTTGCGCTCAAAATTAGTTCATCGCAGCATACTAGACACCGGCATCCTGACAAGCGTAATGAGGAGAGGATGGCCGCGGTAAACAAGGTTAGAGCGGGAGCACCCTTACCTAGTGATGCTGGGAAGGTATTTTCGGAGGAAGAGATTAAGCTTATGATAAACTTAGAGTTGACACTAGAAGGAGACAAGTTTGTGGTGAAGAGGATTACAGAGGTGCTTGTGAGCAAAACCACAAAACAAGTTAGGGATAAAAGAAGGGAGTACAGCTACCGGAGGAGAGTTGACACCTCCAGATTTTGAGGAGGAACGTATGGAAGAGGATCTTAGGATGTAAACCTTGAGTTAACAGAGTGGTGCGAAGAGCTCCAGATATATTAGGAGGCTTGAGTACGAGAAAGGCTGAAAGGACACAGCGGAGGTCAACCGGCTGCTGGGGACTACGAGAGAACTGTTGCCCCCCCTTTTAGAGGTTTCGCTTGACAACCTATATGAGGAGATACTCCCCATATTTGCACCCAATTCGGTTGTTGAAGACAAGGGTCCACCAAAGGACAGAGGCAGGAATGCCCACCGTAATATTAAGAAATACCGTTATGCTAGGACCCAGGACCTATATAAGAAAGATCCTGAGTTGCTAGCGAAGTGCTTTAAAACTGGGTTGGACCACGTCTCGCCTAATATGGAGGAGTTGGATCAGGCGGATGTAATAAAGATGTACGACGTGTTGTGGGGCACAAAGCAGGAAGTTAGGCTTGTGGAGCCGAAGCCGGTACAAGACCCTATTAAGGTCGAAGATATCATGTGGCCCATCACTATAGAAGAAGTCAAGGTGAGGGTCGGAAAAATTAAGAAGTCCTCGGCCCCCAAACCAGACTGAGTTAAGCCGGGTGCCCTGGTCGGAAAAGGGGCCAACACTTTATTGGCGGGTTTTGTTTAACCTAGTCTGGTTGTGGGGATTACTTCCTGCTAAGTGGAGCGACAACAGAACAACGTTAATTCCAAAGTAAGGGAAGGACCCGGCGGTGGTGACTAACTATAGACCGATCACCATTAGTTCAATAATCAGCCGATTGTTCTGGAGGTTGGTCGACCATCGGCTGAGGAAAGTTGTCAGACTAAACCCGAGGCAAAAGGGTTTCACTGATGAGCAGGGCTGCTTCAACAACGTCAGGCTCCTTGTTGAAGTAGCCCGGCTAATGAAGATGGGAAATGGCGGTGTGGGTGTACAACTTGATATATCGAAGGCTTTTGATACGGTACCACATGAGGCTATTGGGCCCGCGTTGAGGAGGCAAGGAGTGCCCTCTGTAATGATATGCCTGGTTGCGCGGGCATATGGTAACACTAAGACATTAATAAGGCATCCCAAAGTGATGTTGAAATCCGGCTGAGATGTGGGTTGAAGCAGGGAAACCCCTCTCACCCCTGATTTTTAATATGGTGCTGGACAGCCTCATTGTGGAGATGGCGTTAATACTTCATGTATGGCATTCGCGGATGACCTGTTCCTCTTCGCCGATGATGCGAGGAAGGGACAGGCATTGATGTACAAAACAATGGACTTCCTGGGGGACCTTAAATGAGTGTATCAGCACAGAAAAGCTCAGCTTTCGAGATACGATCCATGAGAGACACATGGGTACTTGTCGACCCCAGAATTGAGGTGCTTGGGGTCGACCTGCGAAGTGTCAAGGTGGGAGGGTTGCTAAGACACCTGGGCATCGGTTTCTCGCTGTGGTCGAGGATCGATGTTTGGGTGATGAAGAAAGATCTGAGTAACGTCTTGAGAAGAGTAGAGGGAGCTCCTCTCACACCCACCAAAAACTCAGGTTGTTGAATACATATATAATCCCGCACTACCTATACCAGCTGGTGGCGGCTATGCCATTCAAGAACATTTTGATGAAATTTGATGACGCCATCCGCAACAGCGTCAAAAGCAACCTGCCAAGATCTATCACTGATGGGATCATTTATTGTGGCAACAGGAATGGTGGGCTGGGGTGCCAAAGGCTCGAGGAGTTGGTCCCTAGAGTAGCGCTAGGGGCCGGGCTAAAGCTCCTCGACTCGGAAGACCCGTTGATCGGTGCGATTAACGAGGGAGTGGCGATGAAGTCCGATCTGGAGAGGATAGCAAGGAATGCCAGACTCAGGTACCCGTATATGGCTGCGGACCTGAGAAGGTATAAGGAGACATGCAAGAAGAGAGAACTGGATAGATGGGCTGCTCAGCAGTCACAAGGCTGGGCAGTCAAATCCCTCACCAATGATGTGGCAGATAATGCCTTATTGAAGAACCCCTCCCTTCTAAAACCGTGCAGGTTCATAACGGCCCTCCAGCTGCGCACCAATACTGGAGGGGACAGGTCGAGCCTGCACAGAGCTATTCCACACTATGACCTGTTGTGAAGGAAGTGTCGGGCCAGTCGGGAGAATCTGGCCCACATCCTGGGTCAGTGCATTCACACGAAGGCGGCGAGGATTTGGCGCCACAATGAAATACGTGACCTGATAAAGGGCCACATCCTGAGTGCTGGGAAGGATGTGGTGGTCACTAAGGAGCCAGAGGTTGATAGTCCCGACGGAGGGAAACTCAAACCTGACTTGGTCGTAAAAAGCCAGGGAAGGGTCTTCGGGGTCGACGTAACTGTCCGCAAAGAGGATGGGAATTACCTCCAGAGGGCTAGGGCAGAAAATATTGCAAAATATACGCCCATACTGCCCAACTTGGGAAGGCAGTTAGATGCAGAAGGCCCTGGCGCAGTACTCTTGATTGTGGTGGGAACAAGGGAAGCGATGCAACTCCCCACGATCAAGTGTCTTAAAAGGCTGGGTATCACGGGCCCAGGTCCTCTAAGGACAATGTCCATGATCGCTCTAAAGCGCTCTATTGAGATATAACACGCGTTCCTAGACTACGATGGGAGGCTGCTTTAAACCGGCAAGCACCGTCTCTGGTTTTTAACCTGTTATACCCTGTTATCTCTTTTTATGTCCCTTTCTGTTTTATCCTTTTATCCTTGCTGGCTATATTTGTTTGTAAGTCCAGCCTTTTCCTTTTTACTTGTTTCGTTTATCTGGCTTTATTTGTTTGTAAGACCAGTGCTATTCCTCTTTTACTTTTTACTGTTTTATTCCTCCTCTTTTGGAAGTTTTATTGTTTTAATACACTCCCCCTTTAGTGGAGTGTAGTCTTTTTATTCGTTTTTAACACGTTTTACTTATCCTGATTTCAGGAGTTTTACTCTTATGGATTTCTGGCGTTCAGCCACTATCCTATTCTTTTATCAGGGCATCTGTATTTAGAGTTTCCGTCTTTCTCTTTCCCACTATATAGAGACGGTGCAAGTCCTACCTGGAACTTCACCATGAGGGCGGCGGTTCATTATTCGAGTGGACGCCTCCACGAGGCTTTCGCTGAAAACATGCTTGGCATGGCTAAGACCCATCTCCTACAGGAGGCCGCTTCCTAATTCTCCCCCCCCCCCTTTGAGAAGAGTTCCGACAGTCTGAGAAATGCTCTTCTTTTACCTCTTAATGCAGCTCTGCCCCAGAATTCACACCAATACGTTATTATACTTTCCGTTATTCCCACTCTCTTAGCGTTTTACAGTCCAGTCCCCTGCTTGTTCTTGCAACTCTCTTTAGTGCCATGAATGCTCCTATTACTCTTTCTCCTGTTTCACTGATGTGCTTTTCAAATCTAGGGCCTGGCGATATTGTTTCACCTAGGTATTTTACGTGGTCTTCAAAGCTTATCATCTCACCATTCATGCAAACTATTGGCTTCCTTTTCATTTCCTCTTTCATCATCAAGTTTGCTGATTTACCAGGGGAAAAATTCAGCTTGTTCTCTCTCCTCCAGTTTTCTACCTTCCGTATCGCTCTTCTCTCCAAGTCTACCAGGTTGTCCGCCATTATTAATATTAGGATATCATCCGCGTATGCTAGCATCCTGCCTCATCTTACTATTTCAGTCTTAAACAGCCCGTACATTTGTACATTCCACAATAGTGAACCCAGTACTGACCCCTATGGGCATCCTTTAGTTGATAGCTATTCTTTCTTTACTCCTTCCATTTCTAATATTATTTTTCTTTCCTGGAAATAGTTTCTCACCACTCTGCTTAGGTTATGCGGGCACCTTGGTTCTCTGAGTGTGTTTATAGTTCTTGGCCACCACGCGTTATCGAATGCCCCACTTATATCTAGGAAAATTCCCATTACATATCTAGTTTCCGCGTTTTGTACTATTTCCTGAAGTTTCATTAGGGCATCCGTCATACTTTTCCTTTTATAGATCCATATTGTTTCCCTTTCATGTAATTTACCGCTTTAAAGTATTAATTTATTCTTTTTCCTATCAGTTTCGCCCCCAGTTTTCCCATCACCGGCAATAGCGTTACTTGCCTATAAGATTTCAGACTCGATATGTCCAGCTCTGGTCCCTTTAGGAACACCTTTAGCATTCCCACTTTCCATATTCTGGGAAAAATTCCTCTGGCTAGCATTTTGTTAATTATTTTTAGTACTCTCTCCCCCCAGTACTTTGCTACTTTCTTAACAATTTCTGCCCCTACGCCGTCTATCCCCGGGGATTTTATGTTTTAAGGCTCTTGGCCGCGTTCTCCATTTCTTCCAATGTGAAGTCATGCGTGTCCTCTACTTGGTTTTCCCAACCTGCCCGTCTTCTTGTCTCTCTGTGACATTCCTCCTCTCTTTGAATGTCGTCAGGCAGTAATGCAGTTAGCATTACTTCCACCGTTTCTTCTACGTTGGCTGTGTATTTCGCATTTTCCTTTTTAATTGAGTTCAGTACTGTTCTTTCTTTCATTTTCCCGGTCAATATCCTGTATAATTTATCCCAAGGATCACTTGGTTCCTCTCCCAATAATTCTTCCCGTTTCCTTTTCTTTTCGCACTCTATTCGCTATGCCATTCTTACTGTTGCGTATCTCATCCTTATTCTTCTCGTATCATCCGGGTCTCAATTTTGTCTTTTCTTTGTTCTCATCCATGCCCTAGTCAACCGGATCTTCTCCGTCTTCATTTGCGCCAGCTCGGGAGTCCACCATCCCCCACCTTTTGTTTGCTTCTAGTTTTGGGAATTGTGTCGCAAACTCCTTTAATGCATCTTTTCAGCGTTTCCGCTATCGCCTACATTTTCATTGTCCCAGGCCCTTAATAACTTTTCCTCAAATTTCCCCCAGTCGTACCTCATCTTTGCATTTTCCTCGTTACCCTCCCGGTTTCATTTCCTTTCTTTATTTATGTCGACTTCAAATCTGATCATTCTGTGGTCCGAAGTTACCTCCTCGACCAGTACTTTCCATTAAGTTATTTCTCTATATACATTATTCGTTGCTAGTGTAATGTCTAGGTTCGATTCGTGTCCTCTTGTATTGCAGAATGTTGTGTTTTCGTTTTCCGTATTTACAATTTCTATGTTATTTGCAATGATCAGCTTTTCTACCTGTTCTTCTCTTACATCCGTGGTTCAACTATGCCACAATCTATATTTGGCATTGACGTCCGCATATATAACTATCCTTTCCCCTCTGAGCAGTCTTAATTCATTATTCAATCCATTTATGTGCCCATGTATTTCCTCTGTTACTATCCACTCTACTACCTCTTAGCTACAGCCACACTAGACTAAAAGGAAAGTGGGTGGAATCTACAGATGATATAAAAAAGGTAAAACATTAGCAAGAATTAAATAACAATATGAATGGTTTATTAAAGATAACAACAATTGAAACAATAATTTACATGGCCTCATAAGTCCATCGGAGGTATGTTGAAAATCAAATACATATTGACATATCATTAATTAAGCGCAGTTCGATTATGAGAATGTTTCGAAACATGAAACATATCCTTTAGTCAAATGAGTCAGTCTGGAAGAGAGAGCTACTCGACTAAACTACAATATGTCAGATTCACAACAGTGAATATAGACAGAACAACCTTAAACGTTGAAAATTAGAACAAATTATTACTCAATAAATATCGAGCCAGATATTTATACGACTACAAAAAAAGCCTAATGGGCATCTTTTAAATAGTTACAAAACTGTCTGATTCACTACAGTGAATACAGACCGAATAAATTATAAAGTTAAATTTATAATTTAATATCACACAGATATTTCAAAGAACACAAGTGTTTGGCTTGCAGAACTCAATTCAAACTACCGCGTGACTATTTAATGTCGACACGACTAAAGACGTTAACAAGATCCCTACTTGTTAATAATAAATAATATAACATAAGAAAAAACCCTAGTTATACCACCAGTAATTTATATTAAATTATTTGGAAAATATTAAAGTCTAAATTAAATCAATCGGCAAAATTTTACGTTACTTTAACATATAATTCAAATAATAATCAAATAAGGAAACATTATCAAAAAAGGAGTTTACTTTTACTAGTAACTACAATATTCAGACAGTTTAAATTTAATACTTCAAGCAGAAATTAGTTAATAAATGTGGCAATCTAAAATATTCAAGTATCATAATAGACACTAGCGCCCAAGTGGCGCCAGAAAATAATTGGTGTCCCATATCAAAATTTATGTTTAAAAAAATACTTTTAGTTATTATATAACGATGCCTATTCCGGCTTATTCCAAATACTACTTTAATTTAGAATTAAAATTTGAACAAGCCATAGTTTAAGTCTTTATAAAATAATATCGATGAATATAATGAGGTGCCTAAAAGGAAAGGGGTAGAGGTGACATTTCAGTGAAAAATGAGTTAAGTGCATTGTAACCCCCCCCCCTTTGATTTGATAGGTTCATAACACTATAAATAAAAGGTAGGTTGATTACAAGAATTTTTTTATTCATAAACATACAACTCGTAGAAAAAATGAGAGCGAGACATGCTAAGAGTAGACGAGCGAAAAGTCAACAAGGACTGATAGAATAAATAATGGGGCAAGGCCCCAAGTCTTTGAGAGAAAACAGTAAGTCAATAATAAATAAATACATATAAAATTGATCCAGCGCAGAAGGCGACTAACCTAACTAAAAAGGTTAAATAAAGACAAACAGTAAAGGTGTACACAACTCATCGACGTCGATACAAATCCGACATGAGTATGCTGAATACTTATTAACTGCCATTGCAAGGCGCAAAAGAGAAAATTTAACAAACAATCAATGACTTAGATCAACCCAAACAGTTTTAACAGACACCATTTAAATTAGATCAATCTAACTATTAACTTGGCCGAAGCGCTAAGTGCGCGGGCTCGCGGCCCCAAAGTTGAACACCAAGCTCATTTATTACAAAAGACTAAACCCTTAAAACTTTGACAAGCAAACCAAACGTTTCAATAAGTTTAACTTTAAATAAGATAACTAGCGCCCCAAGATGGCGGCGTAATAAACCCCAAACCTGTCCGTGAGGCGGACAAGGTGGGTCTGCAAAAAGAAACAGAGTTTAGACGTCAGGTAATCCATAATGGCAGACAGGCAAATCCTGCAGTCTCTAAACAATATAATTCTGAGTTACGTTTAAATAAATAAAGCCGAAACATATAAATTTAGAACATGAAGAGCCAAACATAATTTTTATACGACGAAAAATAAACTAAGTCTAAAGCTAAGACAAAGTGCCTCACCTAATTGAGCGCAGAGAAATGAGTGACATCACTACACAGTCCAACCGTTATATACAAAACAAAGTCTATCACGTGTTCACATACGGCGGGAAAGACAGTTGTGACAAGGGGAAAGGGGCGTGCACACTTTTCGAGAACAGTCTCCATTAGCCGCGTAATTATTCAAATCACGCGCCGGTGGATAGGTCTTATTTCACCAGAACACAATCGTTGGCGCATATGGGTCTGCGCATCTCGATGTTCACATGTTCGAGTCTAGCTCGGAGTTGTATCTCGAGCCACGGACGGTCAGTTGGATACTTGATGTGTTGCGGAGTGCGCGTGGTTTCGGAGTCGTGATGCAGACCAGTCAAAAGGGACCAGACTAGGTGAGCCAGACAGTCTTTCTAAGTTTCATGTCTGTGACAACGTCACAACATAAATCCAAACTAGACACACAAAAGTAGATAATGGCAAAGGAATACAACTAAATTTCCACTCAGTGCTGCTCTCTGGTGACTTGAAATTATACTGTTTTGAGAAACCTTCATCTGCTTACAAGCAAAAGGGTATAAGCTCACTTGTACCTCTTTGCCATTAATACTCTTTTATCTATGGAGCTAATGTTTTGTATTCGTTTGTGACAGTTTGTTCCTATTCAAAGGTTTATTATAAACATTGAATAACCCTAGGATTAGGAAGTAATTTAAAAAACAAAGACACAGCTATGTCAGAATCTATTCACAGTGAATGTAAATATATATTTTATATTTATTAATATTAACATGGTAAAATTCAACCCACCAAGTACTTTTTAGGTTAAACATTCTAATATTTTTATGTTATATACCTACCAGCGTATCTCATCTTTGCTGGTAAAACAGAGGGAAGATGTTATAAAATGATCATTGATCCATTTAGGCATTTTTGAAACTCATGCAGGCCTATTAAATGTGAAAGAAACTTTTATTGTTTAACTGCCATGTTTATCAAGAATAATCTGATCTTATCATTGACAACATAATACTTGTTTCAGTAGGCTATAACAGCAGCAAGTATGTTTCATAATTTAATTTAAATGATTTATAGAGCGTCCAATCTTGTAAGTTTGTTATCTTTGTAGGCTGATTTTGAAGAGGAAAATTTTAAATTATATCATTGGTTAGGTCTAAAAGTCAGTTTAAAATTTTAATTTTTAACCTCAGACTGAAATACTAGAATAGTATATTGGAGGCTTGAGACTAATAAATGTATGTAAATAGTTTGCTAGAATCACCAAAACATTTACATGCTAAGAAAATCTCAAAAGCTATTTATTTTCAGTCGAGGATCCTGATGACAATGACTGGGAGAAAGACTACCAACGACGCCCTGATGAAGTGTCTCAATCTTCACAGTCTGAAGCATCTGCAAGTGGAAGTCGAGATGAACGGCCGAGGAAGAGACTCCGAAAGGTTGCAGAGTGGAAGAGGACAAAGGCAAAGACTCTTCGAAATACAGGGAAGCAATATCAGGGCGAAAGGGGGGAGGTACATGCACAGAGTTCAGTTAAAGATTATGTCCATGCATGTCACTATAAATGTAATGACAATTTCTCTGACGAAGACAGAAAAGTCATTTTGGGAAATACTGGGAGCTTGGATCATGGGATCTGCAGACAGCATTTATGAATTCTTGCATTGAAAAACTGAACCCAAAAACACATGATGCAAACGCTCAGTATTCAAAATCTATGAGCCGTTGCATAACTTTGAAATGTCAACGTGTATGCAAAGAGCTTTTCCTAAGAACGCTTGCCATAAGTAACAAACGATTTACTAATGCTCTGAGGAAGAAAACTACTATTGGTATCATAGAGACTGATAAAAGAGGCCGTCATTCCCCGTCAAACAAACTGCCACCCTCTCAGATTGATTTAGTCAAAAATCATATCAAGTCATTCCCAAAATTTAAGTCTCACTACTCTAGGAAAAATAATCCTAATAGACAGTACCTGGATTCTTCACTTAGCTTCCACAAACCTTACAGCGATACATGTACCACATATGATACATGTAACAACACAATCAAAAATGCAACTGTGGAAGAGGCTAGAAAAGAAACTGCCACGTTAAAAGAACTTCACTTACGTAAAGCTGACTCGGCAAGAACAGCCAATAAAAATGCCAGAGAGTTAGCAAGGAAGTTACCAAGTCGTGTTGCAATTTCTTTTGATTTACAAAAAACACTACCAACACCTCTGTTGACATGCAGTAAAGTGTATTATTTGCGTCAGCTTTAGGGTATATAAGTTTGCTGTATATGATCTTGTGACTGGAAAAGCCAAAATGTTTATATGGTCAGAAATTGAGGGTTCAAGAGGCTCTCAGGAGATAACATCTTGCCTTATGAGGTTTATCACAGATCTTTCACCTACAGTTAACCATATAGATGCATTTAGTGACAATGCAGGTGGGCAAAACAAGAATAAGAATATTGTCCAATTTTGGGCTTATGTCGTCAGTAACACTCCTGTAGCATAGGTAGATCACCGATACTTGGTGTCAGGACATTCCTTCATGGAGTGTGATCAGGATTTTGCTGTTATCAAAAAGGTAAAGAGGAAATTTTCTAATCTTTTTGTTCCTGATGACTGGTGTTCCGTGGTTTCCAAAGCCAGCAGAAAATTCAAAGTACAAAAGATTGAACTCAACGACTTTAGATCAATCCAGGCAGTGAAGATTCACATGAAAGATAACATAGTTGGTATCCGAAAAATGCAATGGCTGCATTTTGAGAAGTCTACACCATTCTCACTCTTCTAAAAAGAGACTTTAAATGAAGAAATGCTCTTTGAACGGCTTGATTTAAAAAAAAGTTCTGGCCGACCACCCATCATTAAACTAACTTCGCTCTATGAAACTCCACTAAAAATTAAACTACCAAAGTTCAGGAACCTAATGGAACTGCTCCCATTCATTCCTCCAATTCACCACAACTTCTACAAATCACTGCCCCACGAAGTAGAAGGAAGGAAAAGAAAACCTACATGAGCACAAGACACAACACGACAAGGAAATATGAAAGTGAAGAAGAATTTGAGGACAACGATGATGACATTTTACAATCAGACTATGATGAGTAGAAAAAAATCATCCAAAATAGAGGCGTCACATACTGAATAAACTTAGGTTCCCCATTATTTTATGTTTCGCTAGGAAAGAATTTTGAGAAGACAATTTTTTCAAAAATTATTTTTAGGGATTGTACTTTTGTAAAACTTCTTACTTTTTAAGTGCTTAAAATAGTTTACAATAACCAACCAACTTTGAAGCCATTTATCTCAGAAGTAGGAAAAGTGCACTTGTACCTCTTTCCGTTTAGGCCCCTCATATATAAATAAAATACGTTATCATCCTGTAAATGTCAAAGTCCAGGACAGGACTACTTCTGGTGGTGTCGAATATAAAAGTCGACCTTATCTTCAGATTCACCATGTTATAGGTACTAGTTGCTAGATTTGGATAGGTGGGGGATCTCCATACTAGTCGGTGACGTCACATCGGCCATTATGATGCTTGCTGAGAATCACGTAGTCCATCGATCAAGCTTGTGGACTCGCTACGCTGAATGGATTATGTACTCCATATTGATGAGGGTCCACTTGACCAGTACACCTGTGACGTACTCGTATCACGCGATATCTTGGCGGTTGAGATGGTTTTGTCCGCCAGAGGGCAGGATAGTCGCAGTTCAGTTCTCGAGTGTATTAACCGTCGGCCCCATCAGAGTAACTTCGAACAGTCCGTTCGGAACATCAGTTGCTGGCTCACTAAGGCTTGTTCATCCCATTCTTCAATATAGGACGCGACGTGTATAATCCAGTCTTGGAGGTTGTTCTAGCCACAAGATACAAAGGGTAAGTACATGGACAGTTTGTGATTGTAGGAAGTTTATTCTTGTTTTATATTGTTTAATATTGTTCTTGATATAGAGAAACTACCTTGGACTACAATAGAGAAGGTTAATATTAAAGGAAGTTTATTAATTTTGAAATTTCATATGGAGTGGGTAGTATGAAACTTATAAGGAATTCACAAACTTCCTTTGAAATAAATCATAATTACTAGATTTCATCATCTCAATCACATTTTTCAAAATTCCAGGCCGACATTGAAACAACTTTGCCTAGCGCCTTAGTGTTGAGATACCAGTTCATAGAGTTCCCATTTTATTTCTGACCTATGCATATCTTTTTTACTGATTGATCTCAATGCTAATGCTTGAAGAATATCTTCATACGCAGTTTTTTCCTTGTTCATAAATCATCGTATCTGTGTTTCTGTAAATATTCCTTTTAATACAGAATATAATTCATCTTTCACGGTTTTTGAGAATTTATTTTTACATTCTAGTTCTCGCTTAGTGGCATATGAAGATTGCTTTAAGAGCGATTTGTCTGTTCTTCACAGGACTGTAATTATAATTCCAGGATTCGTAATTTATCTTGTGTCAATTTAAGAGTTTTATTTAGACTTAAAAAATCTTCCTTTGGCTTACTGTTTTTCTCTATACATTTAGTGTTTTGTTGACTTCCTTCTTCAAATTGTAGCTGCATATTTTCGCAGCGAGGTTTCTTAGGGGAAAGTGTTGTTATTCTCTCCGCGATTTCTCGTTTGTAACAGTGCTATTGTCTGTCTTTATCATCATGAATATTGGCATGTGATGTTGGAATGATTAGGGAAGGCACAGCACTACGTTTAAGGACTTTATTATAGGACAAATTAAGTGATTCACTTTGTAAATTTATTTCAAAGTCCTTATCGGCAAAATGAATGGAACATATTCGAGCAAAATTTTTATTGTGTCTTTCCTTTTATATTTGAGCTCCCATGTACGGAAAATTTCTGGATCCTTAGGAAAGGAGTAAAAAGATATATATTTCCCTTACAGTTTCGTTGATTATTTACACATAGAAGAGCACAGCTTGGATTTTTTTTCGGTTAAGAAACACATGGAATTAAAATTGGAAAACATATTAAAATAAACAAGCAAAAAGCCTAAAAGTCGGATTGTTCAACCATGACATATAACGAGGGAGAAAATACCTCAAGTCCTATATATTATATTATATAAAAGAAAAACTGTTGTAAAATAATAAATATCTTGAGAAGAACAATAAAACTACATATATTTAACATACATACATAGTATAATAGTTGCTACTATTAAATAAATTTACTAAATAAAATGTCTAAATCATTAATTAGAACATCACTGCTGTATTTTATAGAAGTCTATTAAAACGGATACTCGAGTGGTAAACATAATAAAGTAACTAACTATAATAGAAAAAATCAATACTATGTAAACAAAAATAAATAAATCTGTATAAAGATAAATGAAAGGACCGTCTGAAACACATGGACCGCACAAATGCTGTGTATTGGGTGACGTAGTTTCTTGACTGATGTAAGCAATGATATCAAATTCTTCCAAATGGTACTATCTATCTATTCTCTTTACATTGATTATATCTAATTGAACCGCCAATAGCTGCCACTATAATTATTTACACTACCAATAGTTGCCACTATAACTACTTGCACTGCCAATAGTTGACACTACATCTAATTGAACTGCCAATAGTTGCCACTATAGCTACTTGAACTGCCAATAGTTGCCACTATAGCTACTTGAACTGCCAATAGTTGCCACAATAGCTACTTGAACTGCCAATAGTTGCCACTGTAGCTATTTGAACTGCAAACAACCGCCATGATAGTTAATTGGTTTTGTGTACCGAACGAAGCACGGAGATATCACCCGTGCGTGTGGTGTCTAAGGGCTGTCGACGTTTGTTGTGGAGAGGTCCCCAGTATCCCCGCGACTGTACCTGTCATCACGTCAGTGACGAGAAGATTGCGTCCTCCCAACCCCCTCTAGTTCGCGGTAGGTCTCGTGGGCTCGACCACTGGGGGGTTGTAATCACACCTAATCAGCACGACTATTATTTCTTCCTCGAAATTGCAAGGCGAACTAAAATATAGAGTAATTATTAAACAATAACCCTTACAGATACAACTAATGAGAAAAACGAAAATATAGATTTAATTTTCGTGCCATTCGTGATTTGCGGTTAGTAAATTATTTTTTCAAGGGATGGGAAGGTATAGATAGATATAGAGGGGGAGAGAGAAAAAAATGTTCCTATTTGTTTTTGTCATACATGGTGTGTCTCTCAATGTCATTCGATGTAACAAGACTTTACAGCAAATTTTAAAATTTGTATTTATTTTAAAGATATAGGAACACTACTATGACGTTGTAATATCACTGTAGTGCTCTAAGCGCACTATGACGTTGTAATATCACTGTAATGCTCTAAGCGCACTATGACGTTGTAATATCACTGTAATGCTCTAAGCGCACTATGACGCTGTAATATCACTGTAATGCTCTAAGCGCACTATGACGTTGTAATATCACTGTAATGCTTTAAGCGCACTATTACAGGGTGTCTATCTGACTATAGTTTTGAAACTCCAGCATATTTCCAGTATTTTCAGTAATTTTTTTTTTTAAAAATCCAGTATATATGGAAGGTACTCGGAGACAAACAATCCCTATTTCATTCATAAAATGATCGAAAGTTAGGGTAGGCCTGGGTCTGTCAAAACATTTTCACACCAAGAATCAAGTGTATTGACGCATATATTCTAGTATGTACTAAGGATGGGACCCTAGAACCTACAAGGAATATTCATGGATTCAAGACTCAAATCATAATAATTTTTTTTAAATAGGTACTTAGTTTGAGTTATTTTTTAAAGGTATTAAAATAATTAAATAGTTTCTTGGGGTTAAAACAAAAATAATGATAGGGAAAATCTAACAACCAAACCCCAGATCATTAATTTACCATTTAATGTAAACAAAATCAGAAGTGAAGAAAAAATTCCTAGTTATTGAGCAAATTAAACATTTATGCTTTCAATATTTTGTAAAATTCAAATTTTAATTAGAGATTTGATGGTAAAATGAATTTTCAGATTTGAAAGAAGATGGATCCGACCCAGCTTTAATACACGTGCATACACACACACATACACACACACACACACACATACACACACACACATACACACACACACACACATACATACATATTACATTTTTTGAATGACCTATACCACCGTCGACCTCGGTGGTCTTGGGGTAAAGTGCTCGCCTCAGGACGCGATGTTTGTGGGTTCGAACCCAACAGAGGCCGAAGGCTTTTTCTTGAGCGAGAAAAAATCATAGCTCAACATCATTCGGAGAATTAAAGCCGTCAGTTTCATATGGGATGTATAAGAACCCTGGAAGGTATGTGAAAATACCTTTCCTGGCAAAATTGATAGGTCATTTCACCTCACTCGTAAAACTTTAGAGGTACAAGTAATCAGCCTTGGTGGCGCAATTTCAAAGAATGATTAAAGCCACAAAAACTAACTATTATCAACACCACCCCTTGACAGTCAATACTTTCTACAAGTTATATATTTGATAGTGAATTTGTTTAATAAATATATAGTAATAAAGATACAGAATCTTCAATGAAAAAACCAACAAATATTATGTTGATAAAAATTATTTCCAAGTAAAGATAATTGCAGTTACCAAACATTATTAAAAATTAAGATGATAAAACCCCCCCAAAAAAATATTTTTTTAGAATGTAGACAAAAGTTAAAATTCATTCAACACAAAACTTTTTAAATTTTTGCATTTCATGTTCTAACACTTCTGCCTTTTCCTTTGTTTTCTGCAAAACTGTTCTTCTTTTCATTTCTTATTTCTTCATATGCTGTTTATCTCTTTTGACTTAGGTCTATTTCAATCCTTTTCTTCTTTTCAAGCGCGTCTTTCCTTATTCCTGATGCTTCTTCTTTACAAGCGCTTCTTTCCTTATTCCTGATGCATTCCTCACAGCATGAATAATTTTTTTTGAAATTGTCATATTTAGAAGTCCCCTGGCTGCAGTGACTGCATCATAAGCTACACGTTGAGCAATAAGGCTGTCCACATGTAGGTTTTCAACAAGACATTCTTTATTCACAGAAAAACTTCGCTCAACAAAAGAACAATAATTTTTTTAAGTGAAATACTGTAGTTCCTGGGATGCATTTACTCTAGAAAAAATATTCATGAAGACCTTATCAAATTGGTCAACACTTAAAGTGAATTGTTTAAGGTAGTCAATAACTTCTTGCTTTGATACAAAGTCCAAGTAGTCTCTTTTTACAACATCTGCTTGCACGCTAGATAGTTGTTTCTTGTCTAGTAGGACTTCTAATGCAGAAGTTATCCTATAAGTCCTAACAGATGGATTGAGCATGACTCCGAAAGAGAGACAACTAGCACCCTTGACAATTTTGTAAGAGAGATGACACTTATGTAATCTAAAAGTTTGTTGCAGAGCTCAACTAGGAATTTTTGACAATCTCCTCTGAACTGAAGTATCTTGATTTCTTTAATTATTTTCAAAGCTGCTGATGCTGCGAACCCAATATCTACAGTAGAGAGTGATTTCATGTTGGATTGTTTCTTTAAATCAATGGCTAACAATTTTTTGGAAGTATTTGCTGAATTCATTACATCACATTTTACAATTCTGTTCGTCAAGTGCTCAAGTAGTTTATTTATCTCTGCAAACACAAATGGCAATAGAGGTTGATTGCTCTGATATTCGGTGAGAGATTGCTCCAACTCAAGTGAAACTGACAGCATGACTCCCAACTTTGATGTCAGAAGTTCATCCTTCACAAAATTGCTTAATGTTTGAAAATGATCAGATTTTGGAGGATGCTTGTTAGAATAAAAATACTGTTTTAAATACGGCAGCAATGACACTGCTCTCTCTAACACCCTCGAGTGTTCTACCCATCTAATAGAACAAAACTTCATCGGGAAAAGAGATGTTCCTGTTATTCTTTGATAATCTGCACGTCTTGTTAGAAGATCTCTAAATAAATAATATATTGAGCGCAAAACTGGTTAATAGTCCAACTAGAGTTAGCATGTGCTGTTTTATAAGCACCATGGACAATGTGTAAAGAACAAGTTCCAAATTCCAGTAACTCAGGATCTTGTGGAGAAGCTTCCTTCAAGCAACTTTTGAGGTCCTTTAAAAATTTGAGGTTTATATTTGGTCCATCCATGGAAACTTGAAGCATTTTTTAAAGATCCAAGCCCTCGTCTTTTAGTGCAGATATAAAGTTCATTACCTATGCATGACCTAAAAATCCAGATGTTAAATATCTTGTATGAATTTCATTTTCACTCCAGAAGCGAACAACATCCATCTGTATCTTCTGAGCCACAGTATTTATGCTCTCATCAAATGAAATACAATAAAATGGCATTGCTAAGCCATATTCGCAAGCTCGCTTTTGATAAAACGACCTAGTCCATTCACGATGACATATCCAAATTTATCTTTATGCATTTGAAATTTCTGGGCAATATCACTATCGGAAAACGTTACTTTAAAAAGATCACTACAAGCAGAAAAACTTATAGCAGAAGTGTGTCATTACTTGATTAATAGCCCACAATATTTCAGCACGAGAAACTTCATCTTTGACAAGGAAGCTCTGAATAGAATTAGGTCTAGTTTCAGGTTTCAAAACTACTCCATGGTCATAAGCACTAAAATGTACATCTTCATGTAGGCCTATAGATGACACTGCATTTTTGGCCGTAGGGACCAAGTCCAATATTTTTTTTGCTCCCACTAGCAGCTTTCACTCTGACAACATGCTTATTTCCCTTGACATGAGATCGGATTGAAGATATTCACATGTTATTTATATCAAAGTTAGTTTTACACAAAGAACAATGGCCTTTACTTTTATCACAATCCACTTTTTGTAACCATAGCCAATCTTTAAACACTTTACTGTCCAACCAAACATCTTTAAATAAACAAGTGAAATCTGCAGAATACTCACACCAGGCCAAGCTTAGGAATGGTAGTTTTTCTTTTGGGCGGATAGAGGGGGAAGGAGGAGCGAGAGAGGGGGGATGAAGTGAAGAACACAACAAATACTGTACTGTGCCATTGGAATGTCAAGGTCAGGAAGGTACACCAATAGTTTGAAGTGTTGTTTGAACTAGAGCAATTACTAGTAACTCATCATTCATAATAGTTACTGCTGGAAAAAAGTTATAGGTTGAAGGGGGTAAGGAGGAGGTTGGCTGCTATTGTAGTTAAAACCGTTATTTGTCTCTTTCTCTAGGATGTAAGGGAGAGGGGGAGGGAGGGCTTAGTGTAGAGACTGAGAATAGAAAGGTCAGCAAGTGAGGAAAACATCCCCACTGCAAGTCATCTACAAGGTCAACTAATTGTGTGGCAAACAAGATATACCAGAGAAGGAATAATTGAGGGGTGGTCAAAATACAACTACCAGTAGTCAAAATAATATCAAGGGTCTCAAAATGCTTAATCTAACGTTTCACTCAATGTAAAAAGCCTAAACATGATTAAAAATTCCAGTATTTTCTAGTATCAAAAATAAAATCAAGTAATTTTCCAGTATTGGTAGACACCCTGTATTAGGCTGTTAGAGCACTATGACGCTGTAAGATCACTGTAATGCTCTAGGCGTACTATAATGATGTAATTACATTATGAAAATGTAAGGGTATTATGACGTTATAAGAGCACTAATATGCTGTAAGGATCATACATGGTAAAGTAACTATAATTCTCACACGCAATGTAATTATTTAAGTACACTACATTATAGTAAGGGGTAATGGCGTACAGCAAAGGTGCTCAGATTTAGCAAGTCCACAATGGTGCTCTAGTAACTTTATGGCATTTTAAAGGCACCATGATGGCGTAAGAATACTATAAATATATAAGGGAATTGTGATGTTTCACTGTTGATACCGAAGATTTCTCAAAACATATGGAGAAAAAGTCTAATCATCTAATTGTGAATTAATTAAATAATTTCAAATTGTTAATTAATACGTTTCTATTTTGAGATAATATTTTAACATACACAGGGTGGATTGGATAGAACTAGCTAAAGATAGGGCTAGGTGGCGTACTTTTATAAGTGCTGCATTGAACTTTCGAGTTTATATCACTATATAGTAACTAAGGATACTGAGAATACATAATTTTCACCCTTTTCAATTTTTACATTTTATAAAGAGTCCTCTCAATCGCCTTGCAAAAAGTTGACAGATTTACAAAACTATACGGTACAGCTATTTATTACATGTTTAGGCTCAGAAACGAATTTAAACCTTGAGCGGGTGCGCTGTGGAATAAATTACTATAATTTTATATTAATTTGTTAGTATGACATCACTTTCAAATGCCTGGGTAGCGTGTTACAATTTATATTCCTTCAGTGTGACCTTGAATGTCTGTTGGTAGAGTTTGATTTTTTTTTTAGCCCTGCCTCTTACTACTCGTTTGGGTTACACGATAATGATATTAGGGATTAGGAAGTTTATATATAGAGGAAGTGTACCCGCATTTTCGTGAAGAAAGAGAGAGAGAGTGAAAAACCATTTTGAAAACTCAGAACACCCAACCGAGATTCGAACCTCGATCTCTTCCTCATTGGCAGTCTAGTCTATTGGGAGTGTAGCTTCTTAGACCATGTGGCTACCGAAAAGGGCGGAATTAAATTAAACTAATTTAATGAATCGTCTATAAATTGAAGCTATTTGAAACAAAACTCACTGTCGAGGCATAAAATACCCCACGCGCCCGTTCAAGTAACGCAGATTTTATCGAATTGATTTTTGAATCGTTATTCAATTGTTTCTTGTATAATAGTTTCACTATTTTCATATTTTGTTTTATGTTAGCCTATTGAATCAGGGATCCTGACTCCTGGGCAAGGGCGTGGAACGGGATTTATAGGGGGACTCCTCCATAGGAGTGGATTCAAGTATACAAACTTTTATTGGCTAAAGGTATAGTAACATTTTCTAGCGCACTCTTCTTAGAAAATTAGCTTTCTACGCCCCTTGGTCCTAGGTTTGATCCTCGGCAGGGCTATAAAGTGAACTTATAGTTTGATTTCTGGGTGTTTTGTGCGCCTCAGAATTAAGTTAGTCCGTAAGTCATGTGCTGATATAACAAATTACTTTTAGAGAGTGACCGTAAGTATAATGAAGAGAAAAAAAATCTTTACCCACTTTGGACGATGTCTCCCGTAGAAGCTCGAAAATATTGCGGGACTTTTCAGATTAGAACCGAGGGCGATTCTAGTTCCTAATTATAAATAAATAATATGGTCCACTGCACAGACTTTCCCGCGCTTTTATCTTAAAATATACATTTACTAAAAACTCGTAAGATTTGTTAAACGAAATAATAGGTGTATAGTTTACATTGTTGTAAAAACACTACACCAAAGAGCATAGTTGAAATAATATAGGCTACACTGTTACTTACTCTATGGCATTAGGAAATAGGAACACTGTTGCAGAAAAAGTGAGAAAAGAGAAACATCTTTGAATTTGATTCCTATGCTCTTTGATGGACAATTTCAAAGACTTGAATTAAAAAGTATTTATATTTTAGCTATTTGTATATTAAAGCTTGCTCGGAAACTATTGGTTTTATAAAATAAATATTTCAAATAAAAGCTATAATAATAGTACTACGACTACCATACTCGTGCAATGATAAGTTATTTCATATCCCAAATAGTTGCAGAGAAATGATGAAAATTGGAAAATTTCCCTCATTTAAAGTACCCTCAAAGTCATCTTATTAGAAAATGAGAGTTGTTATCTTGTTTATAAAGGTAAATAAGTGTCTAGAAATAAAATTTAATCTAAATTGTTAAAGCAAATTTCGAGAAAATCAATCTTTTATCTTTTTGCCCTGACCTTAAATTTAGGGTTAGATATCTGGGTTCAAAAAACCCCTCGGGAGATCTTATGGAAAACCCTAGATACCAAGTTTTAACCCAATAAGTAAAATAGTTTCGGCTTTATCCTGAGGTACGGGCGGGCGGACAGACAGACAGACGGCATTGCGAAAACAACTTTTTTGGTTTCAGAGGGCCATCAAACGTCGACATTTATCAAAATCTCGAATTCGATTCATTTTTACGATCACAATACTTTCTCTACGAGATGTCGGAAGAAAGTAAAAATATATGACTATGAAAGAATATACCATTTATATTCAACACACCGATGAACATTTATAAGCAGTTTTAAGATTATAAAAAATACTAAATTTAGACCAGATATTTAAAAAATAAATAAAGATGTTAAACAATTGCATTCATTAAATTACATTTTATTGGCGAAGAACATATTATTGTTATATTTTGTCTTGCTTTTTAATGTTGTCTATATAATTTTCTTCTTTTTTTAATAATAAATCGCGTCCGCTAAAAAACTTATTTTACCAGCGTTACATTCTTATATTTAAAGTATCAAGGCGATCCTTAAGACAAAAAAAATGCCCATACTTCCTTAGAACCATTGAACCACCGAAGCGGGTGTTATTAAAACCACGTTTAGCCTGGAAAGGTAGTACGATACTGGTGTTTGCTTGTCCCGATTGCGTCGGTCCCCTGCTCCGCCCACACGCATTCACAGCGTGGTAGCGCTTGGTGGGATGTAATCGGGTTGACAGCCCCGTGGAAGGTCCTGCTTGCTGACAGTGATGACACGAGAGTTAGGCCCGCACACAAGATATCCTGCCTCCTTTTTTCTCTCGGGACATCTTCACACTTGTCAGTGTTTTGGCCATCAAGGTGGGGATGTGAGGGGCGCGGGAAAAGGAGAGTATTTTTGCAGTTTTGATATGAAAACATTTTTTGGTCGAAATTAAATCAAATACTATTTCGGTAGAAAAGTAGAGTTTAATTTTATTCACAAGGTGATATCAACAGTTCTTGAATATCTATCAAGAGTATCCTGGAATGTATTATTATTATTATTATTATTATTATTATTATTATTATTATAGTTTATAGGCCCATCGACATAGTGAAGTCATTAAGGCCTTGAACGATTTTAAAAACATATTAAAATCCCCGCAGGAGAGAGAGACATTATAATTCACCTGCAAAATATACGGTTGAATACACAATATACAAAACAATAAATGATATAAATATAAAAATAATAGTTATCAATATGATAAAATATCCATTTGACACACTCCTTAGGAGTGCTCAAATGGGCTCTTATTACAAATTGAGTGATACACACCCACAGGTGTATCACTCCAATAAAAATACAAAACAAACGTATTAAAATATAACACGTTAAAAAGACAAAACATGTTAAAATCATAATAATTTAAAAAGAAATAACAAATATGTTAAAGTGTACTAAAACTGTTACAACGACAAAACAAACATATTTAAGTATAATAAAATGTTAAAAAGATCTCAATATGAAATAGAATCCAGTTGAGTCACTTTGCGAAAGTAACTCAAATGGCACTAAAAAGATGCACCTGGCTTATAAAATGGAGTAAACAAATAATTCCTTCTGCACCGTCGCGTAATAAAAAAATAAGGTCACCTTTAAAATCAAGAGCCAGGCGAATAGGGGCATACTTGCGACACTCCATCAAAATATGGTACACACTAAGGGGAGCATCGCAAAGATCACACACTGGAGGTGGATCCCCTCTTAATAAAAATCCATGGGTTAGAAATGTACGCCCGACGCGGAGTCTCGTCACGATGACCTCTTCTCTTCTGGACTTTCGTACAGAAGAGGGCCATCGCGACACACCGTCTCTGATGGAACCGCAGCTTGTTCTGAGCAAGGGTCGAAACCCACTGCTCGTGCCAGGTGCGTAAGACCCCACGCAGAACATAACCCTTTAAATATAAAAACATGACACCCAGACTCACCTCCGGAGGCAGGCGTGCCGCCTCCTTGGCCGCCTGGTCAGCAAGTTCATTTCCTGAAAGACCAGCGTGACCAGGAATCCAGCAAAAGGCGAGCCGGGTGTTTAATGAATCGATTTTTAAAATTTGCTCATGTATCATCTGCACGCGGGGATTCCAGGAGTATAGAGTGGACAATGCCAACAGAGCACTCATGGAATCCGTGCAGATGAGAACAGAACGGTGACACGATAAACAAAACACGGGGATTTAAAAATTAAGTATAATTCAGCCGTAAAANCCAGGAGTATAGAGTGGACAATGCCAACAGAGCACTCATGGAATCCGTGCAGATGAGAACAGAACGGTGACACGATAAACAAAACACGGGGATTTAAAAATTAAGTATAATTCAGCCGTAAAAACACTGGATTCACCAGGTAAACTAAATTTAAAATTGGATCCTTCCACAATAAAGGCGGATCCAACGGAGACCCCATATTTCATGTCATCCGTGTGAATACGTTTAAAACCCTGAAAGCGGGTTGCGAGGAGATCATTGAACGTCCTCTCATATACAAAGCCTTAGGGAACTTGACAAGATCAAAATGGCATTAAGGTAGGCGTATCTTCCGATCAAAGAATGGCTTGTCGGTACGATATATGTCGTACCCACGAAGCATCGGGTTGTCAGTTGGACGGAAGTGGGTCTCCTGCAAACACAAGACGGAAGGATGCAGGGAAGAAATTAGTAGTTTAGTTTCCTCTACACGAGCATAGAAATTCCTACAATTCCATTGTAGTAACGATATTATTTATTAATATAATATTTAATCATCCTTGCAACCCATGACACTATCTCTTAGAAATAAAAATTTATTTACGACCTTTTTAGGCCCTCTTGCCTTTCCCAGTTTCTCCTGGACCTCCCGCTTCAGGAGAGGCTTTGGTTTATCCTGGAGGGACTGGGTCATTGGATCCTTGTGCGAGGGCTTTCTTAAGGTCCTAGAAGCTTTTTTTACGTTAATTTTTTGGGTAGTCCCTCGCTGGTCCTACCTAAAGGCACCAGTGGGACTCGCTTTTGCGGCCTCACCTGTTCCGCCACTCACTACAACCTCCGGAGGCCCAGAGGGGAGAGTGAGTGGCTTAACAACAGCCGCTCCTAATTTAGTACCCCGAGGCCTCCTCGGGAGTACAGGTGGTGGAGGCAATTTCATTGAAGGTGTCGCTTCCTGTACTAATTTGGGCACCACCTTAGTTGGTGCTGGTTGTCTTTGCGTGTCTCGAGTAGAGAGTAAGAGTTCTTTTCACATTTAATCTTCAGGACTTTTTTCTCCACCTTCCATTTCGGACAAGCCCGAGACCAAGCAGAATACGGACCCTTTCAGTTGACGCAGAACTTAGGAAACTCCCGTCGTGGACATCGAGGACGTCCGGACCCTCATGAACGCAACCGGTCTTTTCTCAAAGTAGGGTACCCGGTTATTGTCATCCCTAAGGCCTTTCTACCAAGATATTACAGCCAGCGCACTTTCACACCGGAGCTCAAGTGTAGAGGTATCCAATATTTGTCCGAGGAGAGTCGGGTTAGATGCCAGGGTTGTCAACGGAGGAGCCAAAAAGCTTCCGCGCAGGACTGAACGGCAGGGGAAGGGAAGAAAGAAATAAGGAAAGAAAGAGAAGGGAATAAATCATTAAGGAAAAAAGAGAAAGATAAAAGGAAGGCTAGAAAGAAAGGGAAGGAAGAAAAAAAGGTGCTAGCAAAAGCAGTGAAAAGTAGTTTTTGTATTTAAAAAACAGTAATCCACTCTGTTCAGGCTGACCAGTCTTAGATGTTTACCGTACACATTAAACCGTACCGTATGCATTAAAGGCATACACTCCTGACGCAAGGTACACCACAAGACGTCACAAACATCGTTGACTATTTTTGATATTGTAGAAACTCCCATACGATACACATAGTGCAAATCTGTCAATGTATTTCCACTTGCAAAGTACCTGTAAAATAGCATAAAGTTGGTTTGTTATACAAACATACACATACATATAAAGTCTGTTCAGCGTAGGAATTGTTTTCTGAAAGGCCTTTTTCCCTACCAGAAAGCTATTATATAGTAGGATTTTGGTAGGAAAAAAGATCTTTCAGAGAGTAATTCCTACCGTGAATGGAGTATACAAACACACACGTACAGCAATGGGTCTCGTGCCTAATCGGTGTCGATATATATATATTTGTATTTTTCAGGGAAAGAAGGTCTGAAAAAGTGGACTAATATAATAGATAGACAAAACAAGTATCTTAAATTCTAAGATCAAAGCGCTACTGGTTCCAAAGTAAAAACTGTAAAAAAAATTATTTTACAATGACCAGCTATCGTTTCTCACACACAACACAAGGAATGAAATGGTATCAAGTTTCGATGGTGTTGATGAAGGGCACAGTCAAAGTGATATCAACGTTGAACAACAACCAACTAACGATACAATAAATGATACATCATGTTATTATCAGCAGGAAAACATACGTGGCGCACGGCGAAAAGTCGTAACGTCTGAAAGAGGCCTCAGTTGCAGATAAGACTGTCGCAAACCAGGCCAATGCAACTGTAAATGGAGATAGATCTAAGGCTCCTTACAAAGAGCACGGTTCTTTCCCGTGGCCGTACACGGCATGGTCCAGGTAGGCCAGTCGACCATTAGGTGGAATGGAGCTGTACACACGTCATGGTTGCTGTTATTTCCCGTACACGGCTGCCGTTGCACTCACGGCGTCCCACTGGGCTAGTCTGATGCCGTGGTTGTGTCTGGTCGTAGCAGGACATGCGAGTATATGGAGCTCCTCACACGGCACGGGGGTTGCCCCGTACGTTCATACGGCATCATCATCCCTTTCCTGTGTCGATCGCCAAACTGAGAGTCCGGTGTGAATTGCATCCCTAATTTTCCCAAACTACCACTTAGAAGTTTTAATAGTACTTCAAACGACGATTTAGACATCCGAAAATAATCGGAAGAGTTTTGCATCGACCTCTCGTAATTCCGTGAACAATGTCACAAATGCTCCATATGTGTCCCGCCCTACATTCAAAGGATGAAACCAACACATTCAAAATTGTGTTTTTTTCCCCCTTCGTAAATAAAATAAATACAAACAAAGTAATTGCCTTCTTCGATCCATCGTACTGATTGTCTGGTGTTAACCGATGTCATTTGGTGACTTAAAATCTTGCCGTACCGTTACCACGCCTTGTGTACCACGGCAACCAGCCGTAGCCTACACGGTGCCGTGCCGTGTACGGCCACGAGAAAAAAACCGTGATGTTTGCAAGGAACCTTATAAACACTCAAAAGATGATAACTTAATACAGTATTCTGTCCATCTAAAACCCCTGTTGATAATATTGTGTGCTTTAAGTGTTTTGACTCAAAGGCAAGAATGACTGAGACTGCAACTAAATCTAGTAGCCACCTACAAACTAGTTTCCAAAGACTACCATTTGAAGCAGTGGCTTGTTCTTCTATAATTCCCTATTTTGTCCTACCCCACCATATAATTATCACCTCCACCAACTAGAAGAAAACTTCGAATAAAATGTGAAAACGAGGAGCTTATTTAGTCCTAACTTGATATCCGTACAAAATACGGCAGGAGATGAAACTTACTGCGAAATAAACTAAAACATAAAAAATAGAAAAGTTTAAAAATACTCATTCTTACACGTCCAGAATCTTTTTAACATAGTAATCCTGTGCCAAGAAAGTAAATTAAGCTGATAAAAAATGCTACCAAACATAAAAAAAATTGTTTCAAGCAGTGAAAATGAGTCTTTTCATTCAGACCCATCTTCAGAACTTGACTTTGTACCTGAAACAACCCAAGAGACAATGATGCTGAGTGCATTTTTTAAACAGCAAATTTTCCTAAGATAAAAGAGGGTAACTTTGGATGTAGTGTTTATCGTGTTTGAAGTGGACTCGCGATGACTGCACCGGTGGTGAAGAAATTGATTACATTTGTGACTTTTACAAATATTAACGTGCAATACTTCAATGGAATTTTCATTTTTGAAGTGTTTTATATTTGTATTCAATAAATCTTATTAATTTCCTTGTGTTTTAATGTAAATATTTTTTTTCCAAATTACCTTTGAAAGTGACTTTTTCAATATATCATTATTTTTTATATAATGCAATTATATTTATAATTAAATTTATGGGTAAATAATGCAAACTAATTAAGGTAAGTACTTGTTTATATTTTTATTTTACTAAACAGCTATTAGCAGAGCTATGAAAGCAAACAAAAATGGTAATCCATAATAATAGGAATAATTTAGAGGAAATATACACCGGATAAAGAGTGGGAAACCATACCCTCAGTATAACCTGCCAGGATTCAAGCCCCGACCTCCTTTTTCACCAGTTAACCAAACTATACGAGCTTGGCATTTAGATAGACAGCGTGATCACAGTCGCGGGTTTAGGGAAAGTTTATTTTTTATTGTTTTAGACCATGCATATGCATCATCCAACTCCCAAGTCTAAAAATTTAGCTAGTTAAAATTCAATTTAAAAATAAATTTATATAGAACTTTGGGTTCGTTTCCCGGCATGACCGAAAAGTTTATTATTTGTGAAATGTGGTTTTCCCCTTTCACAGTGATGAATTAACGACAGGGGGCTGGATGTCGTGTCTGTTATAAAAAATTAAATTAGTTATAAGTCATGTGCTGAACTAATCGGTCGGTTCAGAAACTGCACGTTAAGTGACTAAAAAAAAACCCACAAGAACATCTCCACTAATATCCCCCCCTGCGGGACGGGGTTTAGAATAGTCCCGCAGTAACCCCTGCTTGTCGTAAGAGGCGACTAAAAGGGGAGGCTTCTGTGC
>CABFWO010007182.1:0-27384 GCA_902155825.1 Timema genevievae
GCGAATAATAACGTTAAAAGGAACTGAGGATTCGTGGGGATGGGGGGCGCGCGCCTCCGCGCCTTAGGGACGAGCCGCCCCTGCCCCAAAGTTTCTTTCACTATCATTTAATGCACACTTAGAATAAAATAAATCAAAGGTGCAACTCACCAACACTGTTTTGGTCAACATGATCTATAATTTGTATTAACTGTTCCAACTCTTGATAGGCCCTATTCAACATATAATACACCAGTACATTAAATAATAAGAAACGAGGGATGATTTTTGTTTGTTGTTTAGTAATAGAATATATCTCCAACTCCATTTTTCTACCATGTGTGATTTGTTGTTGACCTTGACACTATAACCACTTCCAAGCCAAGTGAGCCATTGAACCCATCTAGAAGTAACTTAATTTTTAGCAAATACAGTACAGCGTCAGGCATAGTTTTTGCAGCTAACACCCATCTAACAGTCTAAAGCAATACATGTACTACTAAGCTCATTTTGGGTACGCTCAAAGGTAATTAGTAATGACTTATCTTTTAATTTTTTAAACTCAAGTACTTTTTTTAGTTTTTATTTATTTACTATTAGAAGTTCAATAGTTAATTAGAATATAACTATCTGATGGTGTATTATGCAATATATATAAATGGCATGCTTAAATCTTTTTTTCACCAAAACTTGGGAAACAGAAACCCATTTGTTTTTATTTTCTCTAGTTCAGAAATTTAATTTTATTCTTTTTGTAAAAAGTTGTGTGTTTTTTTCCCCCTTAAGGAGGGACTCTGTTGCCCTTGAAGAGCGTCGTAACATAATCAACGAAAAGCTCGCGAAGAAAGATCGCAAGAAAAAAAAGAAACGGAATTGTCGAGAGAAGGAGTCTCGTGAGAGTGAAGGAAACAGTTCAGCGGCAGAGCTCACTCCAGACAGTTGTAGCTCAGACAGTCTAGGTAAAGACAACATGGCAGAAACCGATGGAGCAGAGGTCATCGAACTCACCCCTGAGGAGGACACTACCATCAAGAGGGCGTCTGACACTATGGCCGAAATAGAGGCGGAGGAAAGGAAAGAGCGGGAAGAACAGAAGAAGAAACAGAGGGAGCCACCTATTATCTTCAAAGATGCTGTGGATGTTAGTTAGTTTGTGACACAACATGTTTAAAATGGAAAACTCAGTAGTTTAAACAAAAAATTTCACTAACATCAAATATAGAAGAAGCTACAGGAAAGAGTGATAAGAACAAGCACAATATGGCTTTCACAGTGAAAATATGAACATAACTCCCCATTTACATTACTACCACTGGACAAAGAGGCAATCACTGCCTCCTTCAGCACTACCTACCCCTTTGTCCAGTGGCAGCAATGTAAAATGTGAACTGTGTTCCTATTTTTATTGTGAAAGTCATATTGTTTGTTCTTATCTCACTTTCCTGTACCTTCTTCCATACAAAATTCACCTCAAAACTCAAAATTGGTAAAGAGGTTTTCCTTAATGAGATACTAATACTAATACTATACTAATATTTTCATTACTTGATTTTATTCTATATTGTTTAAAATAATAAATATATATAACAAAGTTAAAAATGTATTTTATAAAATTAAATCAAGTATGGTGAGGTATTGAGCTCAAAACGGAACTTATGTTTAGCTCCTTTTAAAACTAAAGTAGCAATCATACAGATAATATGAACATTTTCATAACATTTACATTTTATGGTTTTGTTGTGACCTTTTTTATCCATGTTTTGAAGCTATTCAATTGTTTATTTCAGATCAGGGTAGAATTTGATGCCCTGGTAGGACTTATTGACGGCATCCTTAGTCCTGAGGAACAACAAAGTCTGGAAGAACTTCATCAGTACATGTTGGAGGATGAAGGCTCATGGGCGTTGGGCGACGGCTTCCTCAACTTTATTGGTAAGTTTGGAGGAACCTCGCTATTATATGTCGGAAAATAAACTGCCATGTTATGATAACACACAAAACCAAATCTCCATCATGATTTGTCTACAACAATTTATTTTAAAGTTTCTCTACTACAGGCATGTCAAACTTGCGGACCGGGGCCCTCATGTGGACCCACCCATGGTTCTGTGCGGCCTACAGCCATTTTAATGAGCCAACATACACTGCAGCCTGATTCTTCTTTTTATAAACTTTGTAGAACTACATCCTTTGAGATTGACATTTGGAAACTGGTCATTATTTGGCTAAATCTATCAAGTGTAACCAATTTACACTCTTTACTCACCAGAAATTGATCCTCAAAAATTGTTATCATTTACAATCAAATATGTACAATATTTGGCGCCATGTAAGTTTGTGAATAGTTTTTTTCTCACACGGAAAAAAAAACACTAGCGAGATAACTGCTTGTGAAAACACAATCATGAAAGGGACTTCAACACAATATTTAAAGTTTAACACACCCACAAACTCACCGCAAAAATGTTTCTAGTTTTTGGGAAAGAACTAGAGATAGAGAATAAGACATATTAAAATGTTATTTAATCTTATGTTGTTGTTTTTTTGTAATAGTAAGCATTTAAAAAATAATAATTTCTTTTACTTTTTTACTATTGAATTCTTTATAAAATGTGCCCTCCTTAGTATTTTCAATTTGGCCCTTTTGACCAAACGAGTTTGACACACCTGCCCTACTATGTTCTTATATTTAAAAATGAATATACTATGTTTCAATATTTATAAATGTTATTTTGAGTGTACATACTAAGCTGTAATTCTGCTTGGTAAAAATAAATTGCAAAATTCAGTGACTTTTTCATTATTGCGAACATTTCACAAGTATCTCAAAACACGTTTTTTATTGTATCTTTACCATTGCTGGCTGTAAATATATTTCAAAGAATAGCCATCGCCCAATCAGGATTTTCCAGAACTATATTTGGTGACAAACAACATTGAAGTTATACACCTGTTGAATACACACACCCACAATTCTTTACTATTTTGTCAGTGAAACTGTAGCGGCATCAAGGCAAAATGTAGGAGTGTACAATGTTTGATGAGAAAAACAATCCAGACAAGATTTGTCCAGACTCAGTGTAGCGAACATTTTGGTGTTGAATAATATGATAAATAATATATTTATACATCTATACAGAGCCAGTCCTTTCAGCTATAGAGGTAAATTTATATTTTCAGAGAAATTTTGCTGAATTTTTCACTTATGACATTCTTAACAATAATCAATATGTCAATAAACATATATTTTTTAATGGATTTTAAGGAAATGTACCCACATGTGTGTGACAGGAGAGTGGAGAAGCACTTGAGAGAAAATTACCTTCAATACACTGTACGGAGATTCAAACCTTGATACCCACGTCACCGGCAATCCAGTCTAATATGAGACTGACGATTTAGACCATTTAACCATCAATGTGTGTTATTAATATTTTAATTATGCTATTGGTAGAAAGTTGTAGTTGTAAGGAACTTTACTCCCATTCAAACCCTGACCTCCCCTTCGCTGGCAAACTAGACTAATAAGCCTGACATTTAGCTTGCCAATGTGGAGGATGTGTTGGGTTATGTTTGTTAAACGAGTATTTCATGTATAACGAAATGGCCATGTGTGTGTGTGTGTGTGTATGTGTGTTTTATTAGAGATGAGTCGAATCCTATATTTCTCGAATCTGAATCTGAATCTTAAATTTTCTTTCAAATCTAGAATCCAAATTCAAATTTACGAATCTTTAAAAAATGTACAGTTTAACTTAAAGTGAAAATATTTCAAATTGAATTTTAAGAAGTTGTTTGGTCCCACTGACAAATGCTGTTTTGTTTGTCATATCTATTACGTCATAAACAACAACGAAAACACTCCACCAGTAAATTAATGGTATTAATACAATTTTGTCCTTTTTTTTAAATTTGGTTATTCTTTCAACTACACAAGTTTATATAATTCTTTTTACCAATTGCTTAAATTTTTTATACAAAGTCAAGGTCTTCCTTTATGAGTATTTAAGATACTTTTTTTTTATTTTATGAATCTAAAATCTCTTGAATATCTTAGGATTCAAGGGATTGAGGATTCGAGCATCTCAACTCTAATATATATTAGTTATGTTGTGGGTGTGTAAACTCATCTGTGATTCTTTGTTCAGGTCGACTACTTCATGACAAATCGTTGCAGACAGACACAAGGGTGCGGATATTAAACGTGTTGGCTTTAGCCGCTCTTAAAGATGATGTAATCCTGCTGCTACACCAGGACAGGAGAGAACATGTTCTCATGAACTATGCACACGACATTGATAGGCTTTCACCAGAAGAGCAGGAGGCATTAGCTCTCTTTGTAAGTAGACCATATCACACAGATAACAATTACTAATATGGCATTTATTTAATCACACCTTGTTACACTATATTAGTTTAGTTTTTTTTTGTAAAGTCTTACCAATGTGTCCTTGTTTTTCAATTAAACATACACTGCTAGGGCTACCAATATATATTAATCAGAATATATAGGTTGTAAGTATTCTAGAGTAGTGTTCCATAAAAAATGTACCACTGTAAAGAATCATGTGTGCCATGCGGGCACATCCCAGAGTGTCATGTATCTTGTTCAATAAGAACATGGATGAAGTTGGTACAAGTGGCAGCCGTGCGTCATCAGCCAATTTTCCTTAGATATTTTGTAGTTGAATTATTTATGCCCCCAGTGTTTCAATATACATTTTAAATAGATATGAAAGTTTTTCTGCAGTTGCTTTTACCTTCATGTCTGTAACAAATGAGAAACTAATACATTAAATCACACCATCAAGTTTTATGTAGTGTGGGAAACGTCCCTAAAACCCTGCATTAATATTTTTTAATTTCATCATTGTAAATATTTGGGTTGTAATTTCTAACATACTTTTTTAACTGTGCCATTAAATTTGAAAAATAAGGTAAGTTCTTATTTTGAGACTCAGATAATAGGAGCATGAGCTTCTGTTTAGAGTATTTACAGAACTTATCATTTGACATATCTATTTAGCCTATCTATGTATTTGGAAGAAGGTACAGAAAAGGTGGATATGAAACATTTAATAGGGAATTTAAAAAATACAATTTTTACAATGAAAAGAAGAACACATTTCACACTTTACATTGCTGCCAATGGACAAAGAGGTAATGGTTGAATTTTGAAGAAAATCAATCGTTACTGCCCAATCCCTTGACCTAGGTTTTATTCTATCAAAACTCATCAAGAGAGAGTGCAACACAACTTCCTAAAAGAGGAAACAAAAAACACACAAAAGGGAGAAACTGGAAATTGGTAAAGAATAGTAGAACACATATATTGGAACATGTAAAAGGAACAAATAAAATAAAGGACAAACACAGGAAAAGAAAATTTGTTGTGAATATATAATATATATATTTAAGGATTGGGTACTAGTGATCAATTTCCTCAAGAGGTAGCCATTCCCTTTTTCTCCAATGGCAGCAGTGTAAATTGTGAACTGTGTTCTTACTTTCATTGTAAAAGCCGTATTGTGTTCGTCCTCTTTTATATGTTTCCATCCACATTTCCTGTACTTTCTTCAAAAATATATATATACAAAATACCTCATAAAGAAAAAAGAGGTTTTCCTTTAGAGAAATATTATATATTTAGCTCTACCTGGTAATTAAACAGTTAAATAATTAAGTTTTACTGTCATGTCTATTAAAAACTTTTAAGTCTAATAGCCAAATATCATCCTCCAATTGCTTATATTCTTCACCTATAGAAACAAGAAATATCTTAATATTTAAATTGTCTGAGCCATTATTTTTCCCAAATTTATTTATTTCTCTGAGTACTCATAAAAAAATTATATCCTTTTAACATAGTCACTGGTGATCAACCTTATGGACCTTATAGACACCACTGATATATACCAATGAGAAATAAAGATGTAACAGCTTAGCAGCCAATATTATATAAACAATTTTGTTTATAATACTTACTTAAAATAATAAATGATTATAAATCTTAGATTGAATGCCTGTTTAAAATTAAAGCTATGAATATATTTTTAAGATTTCAAAAATCTGCAGAATGTTGCCTATTGTCAAGAAATATAAAACTTGGAATATAACAAACAATTTCTGTCCATTGGCGAGGTATAGTTGTTGAGCATGGTCTCCTACTTTATACGATGTTTTAAAACAGTAATTAGGAAAATATTTGGTCAAATCAGTGATGATGATAATATAGAATGGGGGAGGTTTTATTATGATGTGTTATATATCCTGTATTCATAACCAGAAATAATTGTTAGGGTCCTCAATGTTACGGTGGGAAAGACATGGATTACAAATCTACAACCGCGTTCAAGGTATCATCTGACAAATATAATAAAAAGAAACCATTGGGAAGACCTAGACGGGAGAGAAACATTAGAATAGACCTGAAAGAGATAGATTCTAATGAGATGGACTGGATAGAATTAGCTCAAGATAGGGAAAGATGGCATGATTTTGTGAGTGTGGCAATGAACTTTAGAGTTCCTAGTGTCATAGCTAAAGTAAGAAATCGGCAAAATGCACAATATGGACTACATGCTTGAAGAATTTGAAAAATAACTGAAAACTTGTAGTGTTGCCAAATTAATGCAACAGAATGGAGGCTTGAATAGATAGATAGCTTGCTGAAAAATTAATAACTAAAAATATGTACAAGCCTAACAAAGACTATAATCAAAATAATAAATGAGTAAATAATACAAATATTTTTTAGTTTTTTTAATTGAAAATAGATTATCTCGGATTTAAACCAGGGGGTAGTCTGGATTTGGTTAACCATTGATGTGCATATGGATAAATGGAAATAGATAATAATGATCCTAGATACAACAGCCAATTCCCACTCATTCCATTTTACTGCAGTGATTTAGTAAAATGAATAATGCTGTCTGTTACTTTTTCCAGTATACACTATCTAAAATACCTTTAAATAGATTTTATTTTCTCAACAGATTTGCAACCTATTTGAGAACCTGAGTAGTTCAGAATGGCTCCTGTACATCTCCGAATGGCAGTATTGTAACTCCACCATCAGTAACATCAGGGTCTCCACAAAGGTTGCTGTCAACTCACTGTTGGCTGACAACACCACTCTCCAGGACCGTGGGTCGGCCATCATGCACAACCTCGCGTGCAAGGAGGTAAAAACCGTGGTCTGTATTGCCCCCCTATCCTCTCTCTGGATGTTTGCCATTAGCTCACCTGCCCCTGTCGTCTCCTCACCTTGGCGTGAACTAACACAACATCTTGGCAGCTTTTGGAGCTAAAAAAAAAAACAAGCAACTGAGGTTTCGCTCAGACTTTAAAACATAATTTGGACCATGAATACTTGATTTTAAATTATAAATTTTATAGAATATGTTGGGATGGAAGAGTAAGTACATGAGTTAAGGCCATTATTTTCGCAGTTTTTAAAACAAAATATATTTTAGGAAGCAATAGACAAAATCTTGCTTTAATAGATGTGTATGGTTTTGACTTTCTACCTGTAGTAATATCTACAGTTATTAAATTTTTTTTGTGGACGTTATAGAATTTGACAATAACTTTTTATCTTCATTTAAAAAGTTTCTCATCGATTGTCGCTATGATCATCTTAGATATTCAAGAACTGTTGATATTATAGGATGTAGAAAGTCAACTAAACAAATCTACTGAAGCAATATTTTATGTACTGTGTCCAAAAATATATGTTTTCATAAAAACTTCCAAAAATTACTCACCTTAAATCACATTCCCTAATGACAAATACTTTTAGAAATATGATCTGTTGACTTGCATGTATCTAAAAATATTATAATCAATATTTGGCCACTATTGTTTATCAGTATTATATATTTGAAAAAGTTCAAAAGGTAAAAAGTGATTTTCCTTAAATAGTTGTGACAATAATTATATGTTTAGGCTAATTGTTGCCTACACAGATAGTTTTGGTCAAATTTACACCATAAAAATTACTTAATATTTTGTCATTATTATTGCAATTGCATTTCACAGTTAATTTTGATCAAAATAAATTTGTGATGATAATGATCTTAATTTATCTGTCAAAATTAAGCCGCTTAGCCAGACATAGTTAACTCATATTACATTTATGAGAAACACAAACACACATAAATAAAATAGGCCTGCTTCGGTAATCTAGTTGTCTAAGGCATCATTCTCACAATAGACTGGACTATTGATGATAGGACATTGAGGTTCAAATTATAGTCAGGTGTATTTAGCTTTTCCTCCTAAATGGTTTTGTACCCCCACTCAAATGTGGTTACACTTCTTCTGAATTCAACCTTCCTCATTCCTTATATGTTAGCAAACTTAGTTCATACATGAATAACCCAAACAGGAGACATAAAAAAAAAATCAGATGTAAAATTTAATTTTAAAATATTCAAGAAACAATGTTTGAAGGTCAAATCATACAAGTAATTCAGTCTAGTGTATATGACCATATATAATGGGTTATTAATGAAGATGTTTATTTCAACTTTTAAAATAGTATTATATGAACGGTATAAAATCCCTTAATCATGATTGTAAGAAGTGAAGCACAAATAAATGTATTACATACGATGTACGCAGCACATATTTACAAACACTTCAATATTTCAGTTTGGACAAACGCAGGCATTCATATATACTCAATTCAAACTATTATAACAAAAAGACAAACTCAAATTGAGTAAAGATTTTTGAGCACCTTTTGTGGCCTACTAGCCTAAGGTGTCACTTTCTCAATATACTGGATTGGCGATGGCTAGTAGATCAGGGTTTGAATCCCGATCGCATGTACTCAGGGTGGTTTTTCCTAAATGGTTGGTTTTACTCTATTCCTCCAAACAAATATTTGTACACTTCCTATAAATTCAATATTTTTCATTCTTAGCACAATGGCATACTCTAGAAAAGAATATAACAAGAACAGGTAGTAAGACACATTGCAAAAAAATAAATAGATTCTCATCCTCAACACAGTTGCATAATTTTAACATGCATATAACCTAAATGAATAGGGCGATTGGGGGGAGAGTAATAATGATAATGATTAAAGTAATTACAATACAACTTTTGAATGAAAATACACAAATAAAATTTATTTTAATTGTAGTAATATTATTTAAAATTCAAATACCATTGTTTGTGCACAAAGTCAACTTTTATATTTTCCTTACAAAGCATGTCGAAGGCTCATTGATTAATTTATATATTTTTTTAAAGTTTTGCTGGGTTGATTTTTATTTAAGTTGTTTTTTTTCCATGCTCAATTTTGATAAAGAGATATTTGTAGGTGTATTTTAATTCCATTTTTTCAGAAAATGAATCAAAACAAACCTCTTAGAAGAATATTGCCATCAGGCTGCATTTCCAAGGTAGCAGGACATATTAGTATTAACCTTCTCATAATGCACAGAGACAAGGAAACAATTAATACATATGTAAAATGCTTTATAGGCACCTTGTTTTATCATTCTGATATTAATGAATTGAACCAGTTATTTAAACAAATTTATTTTCTATAACACTTTACTTTTTAGTGCTGCAATTATATTTATAATTGAAAACTTCATAGGCCAAATATTTCTTTAATTTCAATAGTTTACTTGGTACAGATAAACAGGTAATAGTTTTTAAGTAATTCCACACCCCTAATGGTGATTGCTTAATCTAAAAACGTGGCGCTCACTTGTTGGACTAGATTGCAGGTGATGAAGAGATCAGGATTTGAATCCTGGTCGGGTGTACCAAGGGTAGTATTTACTAAATAGTTTGGTCGGGTGTACCAAGGGTAGTATTTACTAAATAGTTTACCACTATCACTCCACAAACTTTTGGTTACAATTCCTCTAAAATTCTACTTTCCTCATCCCTATTTTATTAGAATAATTAAATTAACACATGCGTATATCCCAGGTACAAATACATGTTGTAAAAGAAACAAAAACACATTTCACGTCAAATAAACATTCATTCCTTCCATGTCAAATAAATATCTATTCCTATTATGTAAAATCAACACACAATCCTTTCAGTTCAAATAATCCCAAAAGATAGCATTCATTACTAAACACTATTTTTGAAACCCGCACAGGTGGGAACACAGGTTAAACATCAGACTCATCTAGTCTTATGGATTAAGTAGCCAAGCTATGATATGTGATATGTGCATCTATACTATTGGCAGCTTAAAACCTTTCCAAGTCAAAGGTTGCTGTATAATCTGGTAGCTCATGATCTTAATTGATCACTCATAAGTAGCTGACTATTTCCACACACCCATCACTTATTCCGTCTTAAAATATGAATCAAGAATGAGCCTGGCCACGGGACAGCTCCTGTATAGCTCAGTGGTTAGAGCTTAGGCGTAATAAGCCAAAGGCTCTGGGTTTGTTTCTTGTGTCCAGATGTCATTTTTCAATTTAAAGAATATCATCTCTTCAACAGTAACAAGTATGTTGGAGTTTAAATCCTGGCCTGATTTACTAAGGGTGTTTTTCCCTAAATAGAACGTTCATGATTCTATACGACATCTGGTGAAAAGAAGGTATGAATTTGGGAAGGACTTAGAAGTGTTATTAATGTAGGCCTTTGTGGAGAAGGCATATGATTATGTGGATAGAAATAAAGTTTGGAAAACAACGGAGGAGGCAGAGGTGGAAAGAGGAGTTATTATTAGAGGAAAGAGTATGTATGAGGATAACATTAGTTGTGTTAAAACAGAGAAGGGGTGGATGGAGTGATTCCAATTACAAAATGGAGTGAATCAGGGAAGTGCTTTCTCTCCAGTACAATTGGTAATGGAAATGTTTGTGAATAAAGTGGCAAGAAAACTTGGGGAGGAAAAAATGAAAGCCCTTATGTTTGCTGATGACTTGATGGTATGGGGGGAGAAGGAAGAGGAAGCACAGCAATGGAGTAAGGATGTTAAAGTGTGTGGAATGAAATGAAATTTAGCATGGCGAAGTGTGAAGTGATGATAATCACAAGGGAAAAAATAAGACCTAGTAGAGCTTTAAAGTTGGATGGAATAGAGCTGATAAAGATACAAATTGTAGAAGCATGGTTGTAATGAAGGGTGGGAGAAGAGAGGATCCAATAAAAAGAGGTCAGCAGAGGGAGTTGTTTTATAGGTGTGTAAGAGACTTACCATGGTAAAGATAAGTGCCCTTGAAGTGTAAGAAAGTGTTGTACAGGGCATACTTTGAACTCATTGCCACATATACAGCAGAAACATGGACATTTAATGTAAGAGAGACTAGGAAAGTGGAGGTCATGGGAATGAAGTTTGCGAGGAGCATGTTAGCTGTCACGAGGATAAACTGGATTAATGGGAGAAGCAGATAATAGAGTGTGCAAGTGAGAGGAGGAAGGAAAGAGGAAGATGGAGGTGTTTGACTAAACTGACCCAAACACAGGCTGGAAACATTTTCATGAAGATTATGATGAGTTTCCATCTTTCTCTCTCCACACAAATGGGGATATTACTTTGAATTCCACCTTAGCCATATTATTTAAATATCCTTGTTAAATGTGTATCTAGCAGAAAGATGTGATGGGGGAAAAAAATTATTGGTGGAAGGGGGAAGAAGGCTAGGGTGGTAATGGTGTTGTGTTGTAAGTAAGGAGTTAGGGTCGGGGTTACACAACTTTCTCTCCCAATTTCCTTTTTCTCTCTTTTGTGTTTTTTTTTTGTTTCCTCTTTTAGACAGTTGCATTGCATGTTTCACACTCCCTCCTGATGAGTTCTTCCCGCTTTCCTGTAACATTTTCCTTACTTAACAACTTTCTTTTTATCTGTTAAAATCTACACATCTGTTTTTATGATTTAAATGTGTATTTATTCTACTTTTTCTCTTCACAAACAATCTGTGTTGTTACAAGTGACACTTATCACATGATACCCTTTCCTAATAGAAAAAAAAAAGCTCATTGTTAAAAGATTATCAAAAAGTATTGATTTTATGTAACAACGTAGGGTGGATCATTAACAATGTTATGTTGTATTGTGGGTTTGTGCCAAAAAGAAGCAGGATTTAAAAACTATTAAATTTGTCCTACAAAATTAATTGACCTCGTTCAACCTCAAGTACCCCTACTAAGACAAACTATTGTCACCCGGGTGAAATTAAAAAGTTAATTTCCACTATTTGCTCGTTATTTAGTATCTAAAGAGTTATTTTTTAATTGTTAAATTTGATTAATTTGCAATAATATATCTAGTTTGTATTTATAATACAAAACTTAATATTGTCTCCCATAAAAACCCTTGAAATATCAGTATGGTCTTATATCGTAGTTCCTTCATTATGTTAACAAAAACAACCGAGACAATAAACTTTTGTACATACCATACTTTCATATGTTTTCCTCACAACTAACCATTATAAAACTTAGAACACTATATTTTATGATTGATTTTGTAGTGTCTGATGAAAGACCTAGAAATTTAGTAAAGAACATTAGGGCTGTATGTGAAACGGATCACTTGCTAGCTATCTCATTACCTAGTTGAATCAGGTATGAGTTTTGTGAGGAAGCAGCGCAAGAGTACTAATCAAGTAAGAGTGAAAGTGGAAAAAATTGCAGGATACCGTTAAAAGTGTGAGAGAGCAATATGAAAGATTGATGACTGAAAAATTAACTTTACAAGAGCATGAAAGGAATGTTGAAATAAATGCTGATGATATAGAAAATGCTTGAAACATAATAAAAGAGGCCATAGTTGAGTGGGTGAAAGATGTGTATAGATCCTTGGTGGTAGGAAACTTAAAAAGAAATGCGTAGTGGAATGAACAGGTGAAAGAAGCTGTGAGAGAAAAGAAAGAAACAAACAAATGAGTGGTTTCTCTGAGGAGTGAAACAAAACTTAATATTCAAAGAGGAAAAGATGAATGCAAAGATATTGTTGAAGAAAAGGGAGTATGCAGGGTGGAGATAATTAGTGAGGATGAATTAAGTACCGAGTTTTTTTAAACTATGTTCACAGTTTCTTGCCAACCTGTAATATTATATGTATAAAATATGTATACCTCAGTTTTAGCTTATGTGGTGCTGACTGACAGTTCACAGCTGACTTCTGACAGTCAACATTTAGGTATATACCTACATTTTGATTGTCAGAAGTGACAACTGCTAAAGACATGTTTTTTGCAGATCATATGGTTCGGCGTAGGGATACATAATTTGGTCTGGTAGCTTTTCTAAGCCGNCAGATCATATGGTTCGGCGTAGGGATACATAATTTGGTCTGGTAGCTTTTCTAAGCCGTCAGAAGTCAGCTGTGAGCTGTCAGTCAGCACCACATAAGCTAAAACTGAGGTATATGTATATATATATGCTCATTCAAATAGTGAAGCATTCTGAATTATCATTTTGTTGTCAATCTCCTCATATGCACACAGTAACTTTCACTTTTCTCATTACATTTTGTAATGGTTTTGGTGGGGTATTTGTGTAAATATAGAAACATAACACCAGGACAGGGATTTGAACCCTGGTCGTCTTTATGAACAAACTACTCCACTTACTGAACTATCAGGGATATTTTCTCTAGTTGTCGGGAAAAAATTGTTTTACCCCCTTAAATATATTACACCTTAACTTGAACAACTTTTCCAGTAAATGTTTATATTTCTTTTTTTCTTGGCAGTCGTCATTCTATTAATTTTTCTCTCGACTATGCTGAGTATTGTACAATGCATTTGTGCTCTTCCCCCACTGGTCTGCCCTCTTTTCAACCAATAAAAAGGTAGTGCCTAGTAAAAATAAATATTCATCTGTACCAAGTTAGTTTTTCGAGTTCTTTGAGGGACAAAATACCTGCATAGTCATGAGAAAGTACCTCAGGCAAAGTCAATCTATTAGGTAGTTTTCTCTCCCTCCTCCCTTTCCCACATCCTGTCTGAAAACATTTTTTTATCGCCATATCTTATAACCTATTCACATTGGCTATACACATATATGATAATTACTCTAATGAGTAGGGATGAGGAAGGAAGCGTTTTAGAGGTAATCTACCTGCATTTGCTTGGAAGGAGAGTGGGAAACCATTTAGGAAAAAACCACCCTCAGTATACCCGACTGGGATTCAAGCCCCGATCTCCCCATCATCAGCAGACCAATCTAACATGAAAGTGACACCTTAGACCATTCAGCCACTGAAGTGGGTTTGAACATATTCACTAGTATCTTTAGCCCTTTACCTACCCCTATATCACCTATATCTTGCACAAGAACATGTTGTGGGATACCTTGGCCTCCTCTTCATATTCTGATCAGAAACATTGACTAGCTCTGACAACTTTCTCATCCCCCTCTTCACTAACGCCTTTATTAATACCCTCATCATACACCATATTTAATAGAGGTGTGCAAAGCTTTGAAAACTTTAAAACAAAATACATATTATTAATGTTTAATATATTCTCATTTAATGCTGTTGTATAATATAAATTAATGTTGATAAAACAAAAATTGAAAGTAATTTAATAATTAGATGTTGTGATAGTAAATTAATTTATAAGATTAAGCCAAAGTATTCTAGACATTTTTGCAATAAAACATTTCATAAACTATGTTTAAAAGTCTAAGCTAAGTTATATAAATATGCACAGATCCACAATATATATTTTTTTAAATAGCAAATAAAAATATTTTGATTTGGCTTTGATAATAATTCATATATTTAATTTGACTCTGCTATGACTACTAAAATTGTACTTGGCATACCCCTAATATTTAGTATATTCACAACTCTACTTTTTGACCATAAGTTATGATACTTAACATGAGAGGATCTTCAGCAATGTTGAATGCAAGACAATCCAGTTGTTTTTGAGTCTGTTCGGAGAATCATACTAGTACCAGGACTATAAAGCCTGATGGCGTCCAACACCAATACAAACTACCTTACATAAGTTCACAACAAGAAGAGAAAACTAAACTGGAAGTGTCATCATGTCTTCTACTACCTCTGTCAGTAATCAAAGGTGGAACCACAATACATCATGAGGCTTGGAGTATCGCTGTCAAGACTGCACTAAACCCCCTCCTTCCACCATCCCAGAGATTCTCAACATGTATTACCACACATTTACTACTATATTTCCCAAGTTACATGAAAAACTTCTCGAGAACCCAACCAGCTTCGCCATTGTCTGCCAAACCCAGCTCCAAATCGATCACATTCCAAAATTAAGCTGGATTTATCTAACTGGTACTAAAATAAATCATCATCATCATCATCATCATCATCATCAACTGTTTCCAGTCTGTGGCCGGGTCAGTTTAGTAAAATGCCTCCATCTTCCTCTATCCTTCCACCATTATTCTGCTCTCAATTTTACACTTTCTGTTATCTTCTTCCCCTTGTGGTCTTTTTCCTACATACTTTGTTTCCAGCATTTTCTTTGGCATGCTCTCTTTTACCATCTTCATTACAAGCCCATACCATCTTAGTCTTGCTTCCATTACTATCTCATGTACTTCCTGTACCCCAACTCATCCCAGGGTAACTTCATTCCTAACCTTGTTTCTCCTTGTGACAGCTAACATGATCCTCACAAACTTCATTCCCATGGCCTCCACTTTCCTAGTCTCTCTTACATTCAATGTCTATGTTTCTGCTGCAAATGTAGCAATGGGTATGAAGTAAGCCTCATACAACACTTCCTTACACTTTAAGGACACTTCTCTTCTCCATAGCAGGTCTCAAATACAGTAAAAACTCATTTATTCCAGGTAATTGGAGGAGTGGTCACCTTCATTTCCTGCACTCAATTAATAGCTTAAGGTTAAAAGAACATTTGACACATATTGGGGTTGACTCCATAAATGAGGTTGTATAATTATTATACTGCGTTTGTACAAAAATAAGTAGAGCCTACAGTAAAAGTGCTCTAAATTTACTTATAATTAAATTTAATCAAAAGAAAACTTAAAGGTATAGTGTACATTATATACACACACAAAATATCTGTACACAACATTGCTGTGCATTCATGAAATTCAAAAGAGAAATTACTTAACAGTTTTTTAGGGTACATAGAACTAGTTCAATCTAGCCGCATCGCACACAATATGAAATATTAACAACAAAAGGTAATTGTTCACTCCATGCTGGTTGTTTTCCTGGGCACAAGCATAGCTGTTCCGTGAACTTGACACTGGCGTGGGATTCTATTAACAGAAACCTCAGTGTAGATACATTAGTCTACTGAGGATGAAATAACATTTCGATGTTACTGCTGCCATGAGCTGAAAAGACTACCTATCTAGAATAACTATTAAGCTACCATCACCACATGGTATATGGAAAAAGACAGGATTTATTTGAACTTACTGACATACTCATCAATAATAGGATGTAAATTTTCAAATGCTTTTGATTTGAAGCATTGACTTGATAACTTGTTCTCTGCTCATAAAGCTCGCTCAACTAAAACTATGCTTTTCTTCTTCTTTGCAAGCTTTTCTTTCATCTAATCAATGAGGTGGTCGAATGTGCCCCATACCTCAACAGGAGAGCAAGCACAGTATTTTAAGACCATGTTTATAACTTGATATTCAAAAGCGCTACAGTTTCACACATTAAAACTGTTTCTAAAATTGTCAATTGGGGAAAAATACAGGATGAATAACTTTGATACATTATTTTCTTCCTTTCCCTCCCACCACTTCAAACAAGAATAATTTCTGCATGATTAGTTCAAATCTATGCTTTTTTTTAAATTACATTGTTATTTAATATCACCTGTGTTTGCAACCAAAACACAAATGATAGCATATATTTATAAAAAATATTTTCGTCCCTTAACTGTAACACAAACCTAAATAATAAAAATAAATATTTACCTACATCTGTACCCATACTTGTGAAATAGCTGGTTCATTTTCCTAGTTAATCTCATGGTTTTGTCCCAAAATGTTGGCATATAGCAAAATATATGATCAAAAGATAAACTTGTCATACTTGAATTAATATCATTACTTACATTTGTGTATTAAATTGAAAGATGGTGGAAAACGGTTGGGATTAACTGGAGGGTTTCTGTTATTTCTTTCTTTCCTCATGCGCTAGATGGTGATTAGTAAAATCATTTATATTTCTCATGCAATCTGACACAATCTTCTTCACAGACACAATATTATCAATATTACTCTGGAGGCTAAGTGTATTTCTATATATTTTATTAAAATGTTTTGCTTATCAATTGGCTGAATAGTAACTAAATGCTTTTACAATGCTGGTCATTACATTTTTACCCATTGAATATGTATTTTAAACCTTAAAATTTTATTAGATATTGGATTCAAGTTTTCTTTTATGATCTAAATAGGGAGGTATTGTTTTCTTGACCAAGGTGATAGTAAAGTGGCACGGTGCTTTGCATGGTTCTGTTTTTATGTTATCAAAAGTTTGCTAACATATATTAATGAAGTTGAAAATAACCCTAGGTTATGGATACATCTGTCACATATTTCATTTAGATAAGAAACCTCAGTGTAGATACATTAGTCTACTGAGGATGAAATAACATTTCGATGTTACTGCTGCCATGAGCTGAAAAGACTACCTATCTAGAATAACTATTAAGCTACCATCACCACATGGTATATGGAAAAAGACAGGATTTATTTGAACTTACTGACATACTCATCAATAATAGGATGTAAATTTTCAAATGCTTTTGATTTGAAGCATTGACTTGATAACTTGTTCTCTGCTCATAAAGCTCGCTCAACTAAAACTATGCTTTTCTTCTTCTTTGCAAGCTTTTCTTTCATCTAATCAATGAGGTGGTCGAATGTGCCCCATACCTCAACAGGAGAGCAAGCACAGTATTTTAAGACCATGTTTATAACTTGATATTCAAAAGCGCTACAGTTTCACACATTAAAACTGTTTCTAAAATTGTCAATTGGGGAAAAATACAGGATGAATAACTTTGATACATTATTTTCTTCCTTTCCCTCCCACCACTTCAAACAAGAATAATTTCTGCATGATTAGTTCAAATCTATGCTTTTTTTTAAATTACATTGTTATTTAATATCACCTGTGTTTGCAACCAAAACACAAATGATAGCATATATTTATAAAAAATATTTTCGTCCCTTAACTGTAACACAAACCTAAATAATAAAAATAAATATTTACCTACATCTGTACCCATACTTGTGAAATAGCTGGTTCATTTTCCTAGTTAATCTCATGGTTTTGTCCCAAAATGTTGGCATATAGCAAAATATATGATCAAAAGATAAACTTGTCATACTTGAATTAATATCATTACTTACATTTGTGTATTAAATTGAAAGATGGTGGAAAACGGTTGGGATTAACTGGAGGGTTTCTGTTATTTCTTTCTTTCCTCATGCGCTAGATGGTGATTAGTAAAATCATTTATATTTCTCATGCAATCTGACACAATCTTCTTCACAGACACAATATTATCAATATTACTCTGGAGGCTAAGTGTATTTCTATATATTTTATTAAAATGTTTTGCTTATCAATTGGCTGAATAGTAACTAAATGCTTTTACAATGCTGGTCATTACATTTTTACCCATTGAATATGTATTTTAAACCTTAAAATTTTATTAGATATTGGATTCAAGTTTTCTTTTATGATCTAAATAGGGAGGTATTGTTTTCTTGACCAAGGTGATAGTAAAGTGGCACGGTGCTTTGCATGGTTCTGTTTTTATGTTATCAAAAGTTTGCTAACATATATTAATGAAGTTGAAAATAACCCTAGGTTATGGATACATCTGTCACATATTTCATTTAGATGAAAAATATTATTTGGACAAAGGAATTATACTTGACTTTTGGCCTAGTTAGCCAATTCTCTACCACTGAGCTATTCCAGGCTTTGTCCTGTGCCTGGGATCATTATTCATTCATAGTTTAAGGCTGATTCTGTGATTGATTTGTGGAATTCATTAGGTTGTTGGATCCATCATTGAAAATGGGGTCTGATCTATGCTGCCACTCATACAGTATTTAATTTTACAGTATTATAAATGTGGATGCACTTCACTAATCCCCTGGAAATAACTCTTGTATGAGCTGCAGCATAGATCTGACCCTGAGTTGCCGATGACTGTGGTATTAAATGATAGCTCCAAGGGCCTGATGAATTCCACACATCCATCATAGACTCTGCTGTTTGCGTAAAGAATGACCCTGAGGGTAGAATAAGCCCTATAGAGCTAAGTGATATAACATCGGTGCTCTAAGCCAAAGGTTTCAGGTTCAATTCTCATGTCCAGGTGTCTTTATAAACTAATTGAAACATTCTTTATTAACTTAAGTTTTAATTTACTCACACGTTCATGCTTAACTATTATATATAGAACACAAATATTTTATTATTTTAGAATAAAATAAAATAATACTTTTAATGGGATGTCCCAATTTCTACTAAACTAAATTGGTGATTCAGTCAATTCTTTTAAACACAATAATTTATAGTAAATTCACTATGCTTAATTTGTTCCACATACTTTCTCAAAAACTGAAAAACAGTGCAAGTAAAATGTTGCTTAAATATGTTTGTTTTTTGACTTATATGTTCTGCTAATGAAAGAGAACTTTGAGAAAATGACATGCGCTCAAGGTAGAAACAAACAAAATGGTGACGACACTGTCCCCTATGCGTCAATTTACAAGGAATGTCATTATGTTTAAAATGATATTTGATAGATGGCGTTGATAGTTGTAAGCCAAAGTATTGCATTGTGTGTATATGAATTGGTGTAACTTTAACCCATGTAAGTCGAGGACTTAACGGTACTTTATTGAATCAACCCCTTGGGACTTTTTGCCTTATACAGTTTCAAACAAAAGTTAAAAGTTACATTCTTAGATTCACTGCTAACAACAATGACACAAATATTATTCTCACTCAACACTAATGCTAAACCACTTTGATAAGACATAATAATTACTTAGGCTATGGTCTAAAAAAAATTGTTCCTCTGCAGACAATCTAGTTCGACTTTAAGGTTCATTATGTGAATTACCATTTGCTATATAAAAGATGTATTCTGTCTTCAGGCATGACTCACCCTTCTATATACCAAGCTTCAGTAAAATCTGTATTTTATAACAAGCATGTCTTGGATTTGTTTTCTAATTCAACTAAATGATGGTTTCAGAGCATGTTTGCTTTGTATCCTACTTGGCCACATGCTATGTTTGATGACAAATGTTGTACCAACAGGTGTTTGATGATGTGGCAGTGGAACTGACGATGGCTGTACTACAATATTTCAACAGTTCCCCACCCGAGGAACAGTTGTTCCGTTGCATGAAAGCCCTAGTGCGGTTCTGCCAGATATCCCCACAAGATGTCCCTCAGCTGATCCAGATGATAGGGCCAGAGCCAGGCAAATTCCGCGGGGTCTCGGCGAGGGTCGACGAACTCAATGATGTTGTCAGCAGCAAGCTGCGTTAAGACTGTTGTTATAATGTCGTCTCAATGCTACACTCATCTTATACATTGTTTTGTTCCTGATGAATAAACCTTGGTTTATTCTTTTACTGGTCACTCTTAAGAATTGTCACCTAACAATTGTGACAAACTACCCATAAAATAAAACAGGGAATCCTCCTCCCAATGGCCCCCAAAAAAACAGAATTTGGTAAACAAGGATGATATGTTTCTATTTAATTATTTTTTATATATTTGTTTAGTTTTTAAAATAAATGAAAAATAAAATAAAATTTCCTTTGGATATCAAAAACCATCTCTTTCCTCATTTAAGTCAGTAACAATTTCAAAGAAGCCTACATTTGTATAAATCTTTACCTTGATATTTCCCTTATTATCTATCATACAAAGAGTGTAGCACTAATTAAAAATATATTTGTATATTTCCAACTAATAAGTCTAGTACAATAATCACATTGTGTGTAGGAAATAAAGTGGATTAATCAAAATATAATATAAAATAAATAAACTTATAGAATTGTAGGAAAACCAAGCACAAATAAAAGTAAAAACACTAACAGATATTTATACAAACTTCAATATTTCAATGCATCAAAACATTGGAATGTGGGTTAGCATTTTTATTTTTGCTTTCTTTTTCTACAATTCTATCAGTTTATTTATTTGTAAATTTATAAAAATAAATAAGAAATAATATACTAAAAAATGTAAAATTAATGAAGAAAGACCACCTAGGATAGTACTCTCTGGTTCTTTGTGGTAGTAGGGAAAAAATTAGCCTGAATAGAAAAAATAGATAACACTATAATATTTTTTATTTTAAAATGTCACACACTGTTTGCTCAACAGCATTAAACTCGTCCTTTAATGACTTCATTGATGACCCTTTTTAATTTTTTTAATTATTTCAAGTTTTTGTTCTATAGTAAGAATAAACACTTTAATGTTTATACTTGGTCACTAAAGATTAAAAAAAAGGTATAGCATTCATCAGTAATGAGATATGAGTACACAACACATGTGATGCGCCCACCCACTTGGTCTCAAAAGTAAATACTGGTTAAGTTTGCACAAATAAAGATGAAATGCGCAGCACAATTTCCTAAATGAGGAAACATAAATCCTAAAAGGGAGAGAAGGGAAAATTGTATAATTTTCCATTTTCTTCCTTTTGTGTTTTTTTGGTTTCCTCTTTTAGGAAGTTGCATTGCGCATTTCACACTCCTCCCTGATGAGTTCCGATAGAATGAAACCTAGGTCGGGGGATTGGGCAATGATGATCGATTTTCTTTTAGAGTCAGCCATTACCTCTTTGTCTAGTGGCAGCAGTGTAAAGTGCAAACTGTGTTCTTTTCATTGTAAAAGCCATATTGTGTTTGTCCCGTCTATATGTTTTCTATCCACCTTTCCTCTACCTTCTTCCAAATAAAATATAATACATTTATCTCATAAAGGGAAAAGAGTTTGTCCTTATACAGAGATCTAACAAATAAAGCTGAATTACTATGGTCACCATTTCTGTTCGATGATGTATTCTCAACATGTTATTATGTACAGTCGCCAGACAGTTATATTGTACGTTAGAGTGTATTAGAAATGTGATGCTCGAATCTTTCAAATTCTCTGGTATTCAAGATTCATAAAAATCTTTAAAAAAAATCTCTAATATAATTATGAATACCTGGACTTGGTAAAACAATTTTAAGTAATTGGTAAAAGGAATTATAATATAGAATTGTGTGGGTGAAAGAGTAACAAAATCACAAAAAAGGATGGCATGGTATTAGTGATTTGGGCCAAGTAAATACCCAGTGGGTAGGGTAGTTATAAATGGATATCTACCCCTGCTCTGGGTAAATACCCAAAATTAGGGTTTTTATAGCTTTAAGTAATTTTTTGGAAATATAATCATTTGTTTTTACTATAATACTATAAACAAACCTATAATAACTTACTTTACAACTTAAAATTATTGTAATAACCCTATAAAAATATTTCAAAAATTATAAATACAAAGAAGCAGAAACAAACTAATATACAAAAACAATTTTTAAATGGTGTTGCACTGAAAAAAAAATTCTACACTAAAATAGTCTTTATATTTAATACATTCAGAGAGATATATCAACTATATTAAGCCTAGTATATAAAAATAATAAACTTTTCAAGTAATTTTAAAATTATATTTAGTATTATTTACCTTTTTTTACACTTACAAAATCATATAAGCCCTATTAAAATAACTAACATCATAACTGACATAACATTAATGACTAACATCTTTAATCTCATTGTAGACATGATAACTGTGATGGAATCAAACACTCCCCAGATTTACAAAATATATTCAAAATTTAACGAGTTAGAGTCAACCTTAAATAAAGAAAGAAATCCCTGTGTCCCCATTCCAAAAAGCTGAAGAGTAAAAGCTTTAGACAAAGTTTAGAGAACAGAAAAAATTTAGAGCAGCCCAAATCTACCTGGTAGCCAATCTTTTAAATCCAGCAGCACAGGACAAAAAAATTGATTGATGCAATGAGTTTTTTATGTGTGGCAATTCACTACATGAGCTTGAATGTTGTAAAAATTCGGCAAGATTTAGCTGACTACAGAGATAAAGGACTGTGTTGGTTCATTTGGGATGGCGGGCTTGAAAATGATTTAAGCCCAATGTTATGGTGTAGGGGCTTACAAGGAACTTACATGTTAGCTGATGTGGCAATAAGAATCCTCGGGGCTCCTTTCACATCAGCTGCTACATAAATAATATTCAGTAAATTCACTTGGATTCATAGAGATTAACAACACAACATGCAGCCAGGTTAACATTTTTATCTCACAAATGCAAATTACTAAACGGTAGCAAGTCAAAAGAAAACAAACAAAACCAAAAGAGAAAAACAGTGGCACCCCATTAGAACAAACTGAGCCTCAATCTAATGAAGATGACTCGGAGGAAGAGGATATGATGCACATTACATCTACTCGTGAAAGTGATGAATTAAATATGGAAGAGGTATTATTAAGTAATAATAATGACTCTGAGTGAAGAAGGCAATGTATTTGTATCACCTAATTCATCTTGCATCTCAATGTTGGATTTTTAAACACAACATATATGTAATTGCATACATATAATAATAAATTACTTGAAAAAGGATGAATTTTCTTAAAAATTGTCTAATTCACACCATATTTCTGGCAAGTGTGTTTAGATTTTTCTGTTTAGTTGAGTCAGAAAGTTTTCTTATTTCTCTAATTTTATACCATTAGTGTGTAGATAAAAACAGTTCAAGTCACTTCTCTATCTGTTAATGTTATTTCCAATTTCCTTTTAATTTTAAGATTGCATAAGTCTTAAAAACACAAGTTATAGTTAAATAATACTGGGGTTTAAGAAATGAGAAGTTATAAAGGATTAATATAAAAAGATTAAAAAATTCATTAACAAAGAAACCCAAAAATAATAACATTAAAATAACTTATCAATGTGTTCAATTGAATGGTTATCTCTTGTAATTTGCAGTAGGGTCTAAACAATAAAGAGTACCAACAATTTTTTATCTATCATGTACAATTATATGTATTCTATATATTATATAGCATTTTGTAGAACTAAAAAGGAAAAATATGAAAAACTAGGTTTTCAAGGGAAATTCATAATTACTTGAGTATTTATGAATTTTGGGTATTTACCCGGGTAAAAACCTAGGATATTTACACTTAATTATAAATACCAGGGTATTTTACATCTCTACATGGTATTTATGTGATTAATTTACTAAGAAGAGTTCGCTTTGTTGTTTGTGACATAATAGATGTGACAAACAAAATATTGTTTTTTCAGTGGCATCAAGACTTGAACAACTTTTTTTTAAATTCAATTTTATAATAACTAAAATTCAAATTTGGATTGGAGATTTGAAAGAATATTTAAGATTCAGATTTGAGATTAAAGTTCAAGAAATATAGGATTTGATCCACCTGTACTTATTTTATAATATTTTTAAATACTTTTAAAAATTACATTATTTTTTACTGACACTGTATATACAAGAGTCTACTCCATAATTCAATTTAATTCTAAATAAAATATTTAGTGTTTTTATAATATTATTGCAAATTTTGAATTTTGTCTGGTACTTTGGTACCAATTTGTTTTTACTATTTTATGAGGACACTATTTAAAATATGTGCTTGGAAAAAAACACCCATACATATTTAAATTAAAAACACTTGAACACTTGCCTTGAATTTTATTAATGGGTTTCAGATATTTTTTGTAAATATTAGCACCAAATTTAGTGAAACATAAATTATACTTAAGTTTATGGTTAGTTTTCACAGTTGGAAACAAAGTTTTCTCCATAATTTCTCAAATTTAAATATTTTATATAATTTAAAAGAGTTATTTATGTTAATTTTATTTTGTTAATAGCCATAAATTAATTTTTAGTAGTTAAATTATCTTATAGATTTGGCTTTTTATTTGGGCAAGCTAATTTTTTTCTTGAATAATTAAATGAATATTAGGTAAACATTGATATTTATATCTGATACTGATAACTGAAAAATAATCTTGTTTCCTTAGTTTGTTACCTGATAGCATGGGAAGGGTGATATTCTCACTGACTGACCGTGCTGTAAAGTGTAGGATCGGCTCTAACAGGTTAAGGAGGGGGAAGCATGTATATGATAAGTAAAAAGTCTTTGGACACATGTCTTGTACAAAGGAGTTGTGACTGCAGGCTAGTATCCTTGGTACAGAGGACACACGACTGCAGGTTAGTGTCCTGTCTATAGAAGAGCTATGACTGCAGGTTAGTGTCCTCTTTATAGAGGAGCCATGACTGCAGGTTAGTGTCCTGTCTATAGAGGAGCTATGACTGCAGGTCAGTGTTCTCACTACTAATTACTTCCACTGGATGCTGTGGCCGGGCTTGAGGTCTTCTTTGAGACTCAAAGAATGATTTTCTCGGTTTTCTATAATTGTCTGAGTAAACGCTACACTAATTTTGAGGGTTTTCCAATCAGAAATGAATTTGATAATGTTTCGAATATACTTTTTTCACATCTCAATTAATCTTTATTACAATAATTGAATCCAAGTGTAAGTAATGAGTATGATAAGTTTAAGAAACCACTATTTACATAAATGAAGGCAGAGCACCAAATCAAGATATATATATCCACTTCAGTCCCTTATTCACATTACCTGAAGAGCTGACTTTGTGACTATGTGATGACTTCTAGGCATGTACTTTTCTCTTTCACTAAGTTAATTAATTTGATACTTTAAAAACTTAGTAAATATATACTGGTATATACATTTTTATTAATAAAATATTTATTTATAATAGTTATACTATCAATAATAACAAAAATAGTTTTTCAGCTTTTTTTGAAAACTATCTTGTCAATTTAATATAAATTTTAAACTTATTATTGAGCAAGAAAACAAAGGCTAAAGTAATTTTTTTTATAGCTGAGATTAAGTTGTATTTCCTAATGTACAATTAGACATGGATGATAAATAATAGAAATTAGTTGGCATGCGCTCTTAATAGGGTTCATAATATTGGTATGTACTTGAATTTTTGTTTGTAAAATTTGTTAAAGCAATTTTTTTAGAATGTCTTAATTTCTTTCGTTAATTTTTAATTATTTTTATATTTTTTTATCTTTAATAATCATCTTGAAGTAATTCGCCAAAAGGGTATTTGAATTCTTATGTTATTTTTTGTATACATGTGTGGATTTATGCATAGGTATGTTCTTAAACATCAAAAGTGAGCATATATATATATATATATATGCTCACTATATATATATATATGTGTGTGTCTATGTTTATCCATATATTGCTGGATCATGAGTATGTGTGAGTGCATGTATGCATGTGAACACAGTTTCTTTTATGTTTGTGTGTGTTTGGAGAAACACAAACACAATTGGAGTACATGCTGTATCTACATAATATGTACCCATTTATATTAACTAATTTAGAGTTTTGTTATTAAAGTAAAACTTTGTTAGAACAAACACCGGTAGGCTGAAATTGCAGATAATCCAAACACATGTAATGGAAAATGGGGAAAGTAAATTAAGTAAAATGAAATATTATATTTTATTGATTAATAAGCTCAAAGTTAAAAGAGAACTGTAAGAAATAATTCATTCTGATAGTAAATGCTTAATGCAGTCAACACAATGTGTTTTCTTGTAACTAAAAATAATTACATAAGTACATATTGTGTGCTATAAATAATTTAAATTAATGAAAATTTGATTAATATCATTCAATTGTGATTTAAAATTCGTAAAATTACTGTATTCCATTATTCTTCCACTTAATCTGAACAAGCTACGGTCCCAATTAGTTTGGTTTAGCGAGGCTCTACTGTATGTGGACATTTATTTATGAATATTTATTCTGAAACTGTTGAAAATAAAGTAAATAACAAAAAATTTATAGATTATTTCTTTCAATCTAACTTAAAATATCAGCCATCTTTGGTGTCATTTTGTTTTTCCCCTCGTCTTACTAACAGTTTGGGATATATGCATACATTTTAATCATTACAGGTATGAGGAAGGTAGAATTTATAAGAACTGTACCTACATATGTGTGGAGGAAAAGTGGGAAACCATTTATGTACGAACACCCTCAGTACATCCGAGTGGTATTAAAATCCCAATCTACCTGTCACAAGCAATCCATTCTTTCGTGAGTGACACCTTAGACTAGGGGTTGCCAGACCGTCATTCGTGAGCTATTGGTATTTCACGTGGGTAATATATTTTTAGCAGCAATACTAATTTATATTTGACTTACAAATTCCACCACCCCAAGTAACAAGTTACATGCCGGGCGGAATGAATTGAAGTGGGAATGTGGTCGG
>CABFWO010007183.1:2459-27375 GCA_902155825.1 Timema genevievae
GAAATGGAGGACCTACAGTTTAACGTGGAATCCGAACCACGGTGGAGGCCTGGCATTCCTCACATTCACAAGTTGTGATTAATACACGTCTTGTCAGAGGTGAAGGAAGGGTTTGGTAATCAGATAAACCTGTGCCGGGACCGAGGATTGAACCCCGGACCCCCAGCACAGAAGTCTGACACCTTACCCCTAGACTACCAGGTCACCTCCTCACAACTCTACCTTCCTCATCAATATGCAATCAGTGTAATTAAATGTATATATTCCGTTAAGTTAATAAAACAAGGCAATTGAAAAATAAATTATATAGCCTTATTCCTGCGGGCATTATCAACGAGCTCAAGGATGCCCAAAATGTTAAATAAAGTTTAACTATACTGTCCAAAGATAGTTTAGTCACAATAAAAAATTTACACTTTTACTGTCAAAATTATTTAAAAACTTTTACTCTATATGAAAAGAAATTTAGGGTGTTCAAAAATAAGGTGCTTAAGAAGATATTTGGTCTTAAAAGGGATGAAGATACTGGGAGGTGGAGTAGGCTACATAATGATCAGTTACATACCCCGTACTCATCACAAGGCATTGTTAGGATAATCAAGTGTCACAGGTTACGAGAATGGAATAATCTAGAACCGTGCTCATGGTATTGAAGTGTCCTCCTTTTTGATATTTTAAAACTAATCTGTTAATCTCTGTATTCAGAGAACTAATGCAGCAGTTGAAAGAGTTTTTTCAATTGGTAATGATTTTTGAACAAGTGAGAAATCAAGATTGAATGTTGATACTCTAGCTGCAGCACTTACCGTAAAATTCAATATGAAGGATATTTCTTGCTCCGAAATTTCCAATATATTGTTAGAAAATGATATATTGACAAAAAATATTCATTCAATGGAAAAATACTCGTTTAATTAAATAATTAAAAGGGATGTAAGCATAATTAGTGTATTTTTGTTTGAATTAATAAAATGTTTCATTTATTTACGTTGTACTTTTTTTTAAATTTTTTCGTCCTCCTTTTCATTGTAAAAAAATTGGCCACCTTATATACATGAACACGCAATAATTATAATAATAATATCATTGCAAGAGCAGACTACTCTACTGATTACAGTAATTTTAGAAACTACAATTTACGTAACATTTTTGTCAGCAAATTGTAGAAAAAAACAAACCTTGCATTACTTAGTTCAATATGCTCTTGTAACATTGTTTAGAAACACGAAGACCGTTGAGGCTAGGTGGTAACTTACGTGCCAAAAAAAAAAAAAGAAGAAACGTTTGCAATGTGAAATAACCACCGACCAACTTTGTCCCTGTTGAAAGGAGAGAAAATTGTTGTGTCTCGATAATTTCCCATTTGTTAACATAAGAATGATTTATTCATATAGTAAAGGATTATTTTATTTAACTCTTTTAATTTTCGGAGCAATATTTATCGACCAAACAAATGGTACAGGACTGTTCTTTTGGTCGATTGGCAAGCTTGTGGACGAAGCACGACTGAAAGACCTGATTCTCCAAGACGACGTCTTAGACGACACCGCGAACAACAAAGTCCGAAGATGTCCCATTCATAGGACTATGCACTGGCTCTACAACCGCCCTCTACATTCGCACTATCTCCGACATCCCAACAGGGTGGACTACAGGACGTCCTACTGAACACTTGCGGGTGAGTTGAGAGGGATTAGCTGCTGAGAACTACCAACTAGGGATTGTAGCAGTTCCGGATTTGTGTTTTAAGTTGATTGCTGTCGACAGGGAAACGCCCAAAGCTTCCTGAGAAGGCCTACAATCAAGGCTGTAGAGTAGCCATTTTCAACATTTTTCAACTCACGGCGCACTGAATAAGGTAAGAGAATTGTCAAGGCTTGCCATAAGTTTTTTAAGGAGAAAAAAAAGTATTAAGATTGTGTTTAACCCGCCTCGGTGGCGTAGTTGGCTAACGCGCCAGTCGTGTTGAGCTCGACCGCCGAGGACGGGGAGATCGAGGTTCGAATCTCGGTCGGGTGAACTGGGGGGGGTTTCCTAAATGGTTTTCCACACTCTCTCTCTCTCCACGCAAATGCGGGTTCACTTCCTCTAAATTCAACCTTCCCAATTCCTAATCCATTTGTGTAATTAGTACTTAAGCGTATAACCCGAACGGGTAGTAAGACACGGTGCTAAATAAATAAAATAAAATAAATAAAAAGATTGTGTTTAAAAGTTCAATAGTTAAAATTCTAACAATTGTAATATTTAAAATATTAATGTCTAATATGTTTAAATTGATTTATTTTTACTCCTCAAAATTTGTCTTGCTTCTTTTTTATCTTCTTCCAATCTCCCGTGGCACACCTGAGGCACATTGGTTGAAAGACGTTGTTGTAGAGCTAATTAGATTCCGGGGTGAAGGGGTTTGCGGGGTCAGACTCTTGACCACTGGAGGTCAATAAATAACATGTATCAAACTTATATTACAGCGTTTTTCAGCTGGTGTGCCGCGGGATTTGGGGGAAAGTTCAAAATGAAATGAAAAAATAAATAAATTCAGGCATAAAAATAAATACTTTAAAACCCATAGTCAGAATTATTTTCAAAAATAGAGCTTTATAGTTTTTGCTATAACTTACAAACACAATCTTAATACAATTTTGTTTAGTGATTAACTTTCTCCTCAATAAATTGATGGCGTGCCTTGATAGTTTTATCACCCTGTTTAGTGTGCTGTGGGTTGAAAAATGTTGAAATTCGCTTCCCTACAAGCTATTTGTAGTTTTTTTTATGTTAGCTAAGTGCTACAATTTAAATAATATAAGTGGCCATGCGCACAATGTATAAAAGCTATTATTTTTGTACTTTTTTTTCCAATTTGTAATTTTAAGGGCTCTTTTACTGTGGGAAATTTAGTGTGTATCTTTTTAATATCAAGTCGTAAGTCTGGTCTTAAAATGTAGTCCATACATTTTACACATCTTCACTGCTCTATATTTCGTATTATTTAAATGTGATTTTATATTAGTTGAATAGAAATATGCCACCTAAACATGGGAATCGAAGCCAGGAACTTGATTCTCGTGTCAAAATGTAGTTTTTCAATTTGACGAATATGATATTTGTGTGCGGCTTTAGTAGCTGGGCTATTTAATCCCTCTCTATATTTTGATTATACTTCTTGTGAATATAAACACACAGGCTGCAAATAATTGTAACCACGGCGCTTTCCGTCTAGAGTGAACCTCATCTCAATATTTATTTTTTAGCACCGCGTCTTACTACCCATTCGGGTTATACGATTATGTAGTAGTTACTCTAATGGGTTAGGAATGAGGAAGATTGAATTTAGAGGAGGTGTACCCGAATTTGCAAGGAGAGAGAGACACAATTTAGGGATAATCACCCTCAGTACACCTGGCCGGAATCTAACCACAATCTCCTCGTCATCAGCATTCTAGTCTATTGTGAGAATAGAGCCTTAGACTATGCAGCCACTGAAGCGGTTCGCATTTCAACTAATTTAAATTAGTTAAAAAATGACACTGGGGTACAGGAATCGAACTGGATCCTTTGGCTTAGCTTTCCAATGCTTTACCCTAAGCAATCCAAGATTTGTCCCGTGATCAAGGTCAGTCTTAAACTATGAATGAAGAATGACCTTGAACACGAGATGAATCCTGGATAGCTCAGTCGTAGAGCATTGACGCGCTAAGACAAATGTCTAGGGTTTGATTCCCGTGTCCAGGTGTCATTTTTCAACTAATATAAATTAATTATACTTCATATATCTTAAGTTAGTACTAAAATTAGTTGAGGTATAGGAAGGAAAATGGGGAGAAATGCCCTGCTTTTCGTCCTGTGGATGCACCACTGCTGTAGAATTACCTGAATTGATACAATTCAGGATTTTGTTCAAACGAAAAATGACGTCTTCCAGAAGTAAGGGCGGCTGAATTATTAGTCTAAAATAAAATCACGTATTGTACCGATTTTCATTTTTTGAACAGCAACTTATATGTAATGAAGTTCATGATTGTAACATTCCGAGTTGATAGTTTTTAATTGTCCCGACCAGATCGTCACAGGTAAGAGTGCCCGCCTGCTCTCAATCGTTTATTCTCATCGTGGTGAGGCGGACGGGAAGTTGATGAGTGAATATGAGAGATTTTTATAACATAATATTTTTTCAGCCAAAATAGGTTAAAGATTATTTAGGGGTTTCAAGACAGTTCTGAATCATTCATTAAATTTTATTTTTTATTGTTGTATCTGAATGAACAAACTTTTGTTCTAAAATAAACATTTCTGTGGACTTTCTCTAATATATTTGTCGCTATATACGTATTAAAGCTTTAGTGATTTATCAGTAAAACATCAATGAACGCAATATAAACTTTATTTTTGTTTAGTAACGATGAAAAGGAAGGTACCCAAAAGTGTTTACTTTAGGAAAACAATTTTGATAATAAGAGGGTACAAATGAATTCAAAGTAAAAAATAAAGTGTTGAATATATTATCATTATTATTTTAGCACCGCATCCTACTACCCATTTAAAAACAATTCAAATTTCACTTGAACGCCCTTTTAAAAACAACATTTTTATATACCACTTATTAGTTTAATTTTATTCATGCATTAATCTAACTAGTTCTTGAATATATCCGACACTAGTTGGTAGCATGTCTGCCTGCTGAGCTAAGGGTTCCGAGTATGATTCCCGGCATGACCAAAAAAATTTATCATTGGTGGAAATATGGGTTTAACCTTTCACATTGATAAATTATCGGCCAGGGACTGGATGTTGTGCCTGTCCTAGTCTTAAGTTATATTATAAGGCACATGAAGCTATGACAGGCCTAGCAAGTTGGTTGTCGAAAATATATTACTTGAGTAAAACAATGACCAAAGCCACAGGCTGGAAACAGTAATGGATGGATGTAAGTAAATTCTTGAATATCTTTCTTGTAAAATGTCCTGTTTAAATGCCGCGATGCTCATAAATCATAATATAGATTCAAGAATGTTGAGATAAATTCAAAGTAAACATGGATACTTTGCTTCCAGGCATTTTTTCGATTAATTATGACACCCACTATTGGGTAAACGAGCTAAGGTGTTAGTCTAATCTAAACTTGTTTCTGGCTGATAGGGAGATCCGGTTCGAATACCAGCTATGGGTTTTTTATTTCTAAATGGATCCCACTTTCACACAAATGCGGCTACCTATTAGTTTAAATATACAGATGGATTAGAGACGAAATAAGAGGTAGATAAAGAGAAAAATATGTTTATACCTAAAAAAATTGCTTTTTAAAATTTTATAACATTACCATTTATACCATTTTATATTCAACTTTCAAAATGGGTGTTTATTCTTAGGTGAATAGTAACAGAGATGTTTACGGGGATGGTCGTAAGTTCTAAATCGGGTCAAGATCATTTTAAGTGTTTTCTCACAATGTGATTTCCCGTCCTCTCTTCATGCTAATGTAATTACATTTAATCTACGCTACCTTCTTCTTCTCGATGCTTTAGATTAATTAGTTGTTTTAAATAGTGAAAAAGAAACTAGTGAATTGGTTTAAAAGTGTCATTTGCCTATGATTACTAAAAAAAACTGCTTGAAAGGACATTTTACTATCACTAGTAATAAATAATTTAATCCATCAATCTTAATGGTTCTAATCCTTTAATACAATGCTAATGATATTAAGTAGCAACACTAGAGTTGTCGTAGTGGTTACAACTCCTGATTCCGACAGCTGGGGTTTGAATCCCATCCGGGTGCACTGAGAGCGTTTTAAATACAGTGTAGTCTACTATTCTCTTTCGATGTAAATCTTGCTGATGATACTTAAAATTCACCCTCAAATACCTCATCCCTTAGATTAATAGTTTATCGTGTAGGTTTAAAAATGTATATTGTCTCAGAAGAAATATATTACAACGACTACCTTGTTTGGATGTAATACCGTTGAAACAAATAATCGTGTGACTAGTTGCGAGATAAATAAATAAATAAATACAGAGTTGTTTGTTTACAATCTTCTGCAATAATATGATAAGGTTGCGAACATCCGCCTGATAAAACTATTAGAGTTGTTTTTAGAACTCTTCATGTTCAGATGATTTGTGACACGTTAAATGAAATCACCTCTAGGTTTTCTGTGGAAGAGTGAGGCTACAGTAATTATCGTGTGGCCTTGACTTTCTTAGAAATGGATTATAAATAAAAACACTTCAGTTATTTGTTTTGTTACGCGCCTTACTACACGTCTAGGTCATATACATTTAATCACACTAACGGAATAGGGATGACACAGGTAGAATTGTGAAGAAGTGTAAAGCCATTTGCGTGGAGGAAGAGCGATGAGACAGTTAATTATGTCCACCAGTATCCGTTCAGACTATTATTATTATTATTATTATTATTATTATTATTATTATTATTATTATTATTATTATTATGAGTGTGTGAAGCTTTGACACTTCGAATTGGCTTTAAAACAAATATCAGCTTCGATTTCGCTTCGTAAACAATTTCTGCTTCGACAGTTAGTCTACTAATAAAAATATTGACAACTAAAATACTCCATTTATGGTCAATTATTGCCAATCTGAGATGTTATATATATTAAAAATAATTAATATTCAAATGGCCAAAATCCAAAGTAATCAAATAGTAAGTTGTGATATCTAATAACTTGATCTATACGAATAAAACTAAATATTACACTGGAGTAATAACACATTTTCCAGTTTATTTTAGTGCATAAAATTATATAGATAACTAAAATATAATATTTTTAAATCAGCAACTAACAAAAAATACTTGAATTTCGATTCGGCTACGAGTATATTTCATATATTCGATTCGAGTTAATTTCGAATTAAAAAAGGTGGAAGTCGCACACACCTATTATTATAATATGTCAAATATTTTATATGGTACTAGAGAAAATGTAGCCGCATTTGTGTATAGAAGAGTGGATCCCCCGATTTAGAAATACCCTCAATACAAACGTCCAGGATTTGAGCCCTGACCTCTTCATCACCAGTAAACAATTTACTATTTGATTCAAGAAAGAAGAAATAGGGTGCGTTTTAAGATAAACATCAAAACTACCCCGGAGAGAGAATGATGAAACAATTTTTTGGTGATTCAGCAATTGATCTCAGGCCTTTGATTCAAAGTAATTTCTCAAATACGATTAGCGTCAAAGAGTCTATCTTACGCTCTATCTGAGTTGTTTACCAACAGATGTTAAACAAGGACAGGTAAGATTACGTCTAGCACAACTTAGTGAGAAAATGATTAATACACAAATAGTACAATCTTATAAATAATACTACAAGGCGTAACTTCGAGTAAACAGAAGATCAATCTGGAGGAAAAGTCATACATGTCAATTTATTTAAAATGCCGTTTCCATTAAATTTGTAGCTCGTTTACGGAACATTAGCACAGGATGTAAACAAAAAAAAGTACGTATGAATTTAATACATAAAAAGTGTATACAATTTGAAATTAAACGTAAATAACTTTCAATGTTAAGGGCACTGCCTATTTGAAGGGAAATAACTTAACACTGAATTACTTATGATAGAAATGGCAGTTTTGAAGCTTCAAAACAACTAAAACAATTTTTTTTTCTTCAGAATTCTATATGGTAATCTTGTGAAGTCGAAGTGAAGCTTAAAACATGCGAAGCAATGTCGAAGCTAAATTCCGAAGACAAGGTTTTTGCTGTCATTTAGTACTACTACTTTTAATTTGTAAATAAACCGTTAAGTACACTCCGTTTACCCTGAAAGAAAGAAAAGTCTTACCTTGACGGACTACATACACTATGCACCTATAATTTCATCCGCACCATAGGAGCTTGTGTTATAAAATTAACGCCATTTTATCTCTAATTAACAGGCCCCGTGGTGTTGTGGTCAGTCCACCTGGCTACGAGTCTAGAGATCTTGGGTTCGATTCCCGGCTGGTACCTTTGGTATTTTTTCCCTTTAGGGGTCACCAGGATTTGGTTGATTAGGCTTAATTTAGGTTAAGACTCACACCGGCTCGAAAACATCATAATAGCTATCATCACATCCTCTCATTGTGGGTACATGTAGACAACCTCCTATGTTGTACCCTGAGAAACACTCTGTGCCAACAGAGCTGTTAACAGTCTACACTTACGGCGACCGAACCTGCATGCCAGAGTCCCTCCTGATCAATTGTACCATATAATTTATAAAAAAAACTCTAGCTGTTAAAATACTGTTGAGTAGCTGTTTTAAAATGATTAAATGTTGAAAAATGTCATATTAAAAATCTGTTCATAATATATCAAAGCTATTTTCCTTCTTCAAAATATTGTAAAAATGCGATTTTTTTTTTCGTATGCCACTAATTGGTTACACTGGATATCATCGCTGAGGGAAATGCATGGTTACTATTGCGAAACAGCATTGTCAATCTCCCCTCTAATATAAGACAAGTTACGCAGCGCTGCTCTGGTTATTCGAGGTTGCCAGTAGCTCCTTCTTACCATAGCACACCACCTTCAGACATAACTGAGAGCGAGGAGATTTGGCAACAGTTAACTGAGTAAAAGTGAAGATAAGGCTTTTCTCCATAAAACCTGTAGTTTCCTCAGCAATGATATTGGGTGTAGGTAGACGTTACATTACTGGTCTTCTACTGGTAGTGGTGTCTTTTGAGGTTGGGCCACCGTGTAGGTGCGGTTGCTTCGTGCCGATGAGATGATGATTATATTATTATTATTATTATTATTATTATTATTATTATTATTATTATTATTATTATTATTATTATTATTATTATTATTATTATTACCACCGCGTCTTACTACCCGTTCGGGTTATACGCACTTACGCTAATGTGTAATGGTAGGGTGATTGTGAGATGAAATGGAGGACCTACAGTTTAACGTGGAATCCGAACCACGGTGGAGGCCTGGCATTCCTCACATTCACAAGTTGTGATTAATACACGTCTTGTCAGAGGTGAAGGAAGGGTTTGGCAATCAGATAAATCTGTGCCGGGACCGAGGATTAAACCCCGGACCCCCAGCACAGAAGTCTTGACACCTTACCCCTAGACCACCAGCTCACCATGATTATATAGTGTCAGTAGAAGCCTTGAACCTAGCTTAGGGATAATTAATTAGACCATGGCGACCATAAGAACAAGAAAAGTTAGTATTAACTTAAGACATCAGTTAATATGATTATACATATTTTCTACGTTTTCCAAAATATTTTCTTAGCCTGTCAGAGATGAATCAGGCATTGATAAAAACAACTGCATTTCAACACAAGATAACACGGATGATTAATTAAAACATGTACAAATAACTACAAGTACACACTGGTGGAAATGTGGATTATGGTGTCAGTTTGTTCTTGATAGGTTTGCGTGTGGTGGTAAAATGGTGTCCAAATCCCAATCGGGTGTCGTTTTTATTAAATCTTACAGTCTTCCTCCAAGAAAATATGGGTACACGAGGCCACTCTATTTTCCTTAACCCATTTGTGAAAATATGTGGATATCCCGGACGGGTAGTAAGATGCAGTGCACACACTAACTAGATCATGCAATTGTGTCAGTTTATCAAAATAAAAATATGTTATCTCACTTATTAACTTAAAATAGAGAACTGGTAACTATATTGTTTATTTTTAATAACTTACTTGCTAAAAGCAAGAATAACATAAAAACCTTGGCATCAGTGTGTTGGGTGCTTTAAGAGGATAATGGTTGCTTTTTAAATGTTTACGTATAACACCATTATTATTAACGGCTTAGAGCTAAGAATTTGGGACGAGTAAGGTTGTTTTAGAGGAACTGCACTCACATTCACATGGAAGGGGGTGGGGAACTTACCATGACACCTCTTCTGGACATAGTAGAACCTCAGCGTGATCAGAGATCCATTTCATTCTCTTGCGAGACTGATGCCATAAACATCGTGACTACCGGTGCGGGTGGACTGGTTATGATGTCACAAGGGCTTAGGTATATTTTTCTATAAAAATACAACCAACAAACTTTTAAGGTCATCTAAGTGAAGGATACCAAAAATGCTAGGTTTCCATCATGATCATCATTTTCTAATCATAGCCTTTATACAAATTGTATTTCGTAAAGACTAGCCGGTTTTATCGCCCACGTCTATGGACATGCGCAGTTCTTACCCTGGGGCCCCTCGATGGCGCGAACGCTATGAGATAACCAGGCTCTGCATGCTCTTGGAGATAAACCAGATGGGCCTGTTCGACATCGTACGACGATTAAGTCCTGTTATACTTAAGTGCTTTATCGATAATCGGTGACAAATATAAATAAGAGCGACGAGGAGCAGGATAATACAAACAAATAAACTGAAGCCTCCAAGCTGGTCACACAGCACGTTGGACAAACGATCGCAGGTATTGATAGAAATATTGTGGACTATACCAAGAAGCGTAGCTTACTGAAGTATCTGGGCTTTGTTTTATTTAACCAACACGCAGTTGATAGTGAATAGTAGTAATAAAATTATCCAATCCTTGACAGCATCGTTTTGAAGAGAACAAGAAGTGTACTTAGATAAAGTACATGGGAGTTGGTGGTTGTAGGTAAAATACTTTAGTTTAAAGCAAACGAAAAGTGAGGCAAGATTTGAAAGATATTTTGAAAGAGTGATAGAGAGAACAAGAGTGAATATTTTTCATCCAAGTGAAAACTATTTATAGAAATAAACACAATCGTAAAATGGCACGCACCTCTTCAATGATAGTGTTCCTGTTCATCGCGGTGTGCCTCGTGGCGCTGTCATGCGGATACCCCAGGAAACACCCTCACCACCAAGGAAAGGAGCGTCACCTCGGCTTGGAAACCTACGACGAGTATTACCCTGGTCAGGAAGAGGACGAACTCCCAAACACAGCCGTTGTGGCCTCCATGGCCAAGAGCCACGGGCCATCCAACGCCAAAGGACTCGGTTCGAGGCCCTGGATGTGGAGTTACCTGTCTTTGAAGCAGTGCCCTCAGGGCTACAAGAGAGATGGTTACGGCGTCTGCCGGAAAGTTTGGTACTACAGGTAATTTGTACGATCCCCATTTACAGTCAGATATGACAGTATAATACCCATTAGAGATTTTATCAATTACTATTGTAATTTGACTTGCCCTTACTGACTTAATAAACGACTTAAAAATAACTTTATTCTAGAACCGATACAACACCCATAAACCCAGCAGAAAACTATTAACTTTGAAAGGGGACATCGCAATTTAATCAAGGATGAAAAAAAATCTGTCCAGATTTGAAAACTGGACCTTTAAATAAGTATACAGACACGCTATTGTAAGAGCTAAGGAGTCATACTATTAACTATTTGATCTAATATGCTAAAACAAGATGATAAGGATAAATTATCAAGGGACTGCCCTAGTATTCGCCTGCCAAGAGGATGGGAAACAAGATTGTACAAATAAATAAATCTCTAATCAGACAGCAGTGGATCTAACTCTGGCCTTCTTAGTCAGAGCCAAGCGCGCTAACGAGTACCTAACTTTGCTAACAAACAGAAAACATGATAAATTAAATTTTATTATAGTTTTTATAAAATACATAATTAATAAACCCTTATTGATAGCCTACAGTTAACGCACACGTTCTAAACAAAAGATTTTATGCTAACATACGACTTACTTAGCCTTATATAACAATATATAAATCGCAACCACCCAACTCCATCCTAGCTACAATATTTTACTATAACTCACAGAATAGAAGACAAGCTTGCACACAACTAATTAAGTTGTTTAGACTTTAGATTCTACCTTGGATTGAACCCGGATATCCTAGACATGTAGTTGGCCTGCCTTACCATGATACTACGGGTGTTGGCTTTGTCGAATAATATTGTATGCACATAGAAAACTAAAAAAACGAGGCAGTAAAAATTGAGCATACCATGTTTGATACAAAATGAGAACCTTGAATGCGAACTTTGCCGACTCAGCCTTATAAACAACTTCTTCAAACACAACCTCTTCAATTGTTGTGTTCAGTTTCACTCAACATCTTTGTATGTAGGTGTTTGTCTATATGGGTGTGTGAATTTGTGAGTGTGCCTTTGTCTGAACGGGTGTGTGTGGATTTATATATGTGTGTTTGTTTGGTTAATTGTGTGCTCAAACGAATATTATGATAATAAACCTGCAACGTACCCTGGAGTGTCGAATGATTGTAATATTTTTTGGTGAAACTACTCATATAATTAAATAAAATGTTTTATATTAAAATATGGAACCATATGTGAGTTATATTATTAATATATTTTGAGGCCACAGATGATCATCTATCGTGCTGTATGCGTACAATCGGAAGGGGCAGTAAAACTAGGTGCAAAAATTAAATTAAAAAATATTGGGCTATATTTTCAAGTTTTAATGAAATTTGTTTTGTACTCTATGCAATTTTTTTTTTCTGACACAACACTTTCTGAAAAAAAAAGTTTTAAGTGGTATTTTATTTATGTTTCAGATAAAAGGAGCTCATTCCGATGACCAAGGTACATGACTTAAGATAATATTCACAATTCAAATCGAATAGATGACACGGTGACATGAGAAAACCGACGATATTGACGTGTGAAAGTTGGACAGCTCTATTACTGCATGGACAGTCTAGCTACAGGCTTGGCCCTCTACACAGGCAGTCCGTGAACCACGGAACGATGAGTTTGATAAGACAATCGAGTGTTCGTTGTTCGATCATACCAGTTCGTAAACGTTCCATTAAAGAAACAATAATTAAATAATTTAACAGTTGTAAATGTAACAACAATAACTTTGAACTGAAACTCCAAATAGCCTGTGTTAAAAAGCGACCTCAGGGTTTGGGAGTAGTAGACTTAGAGGAGACACGCGTACTTGTGCGCATGCGTGAGTATGTAATAAGAAACTAAATAAAAGAGGAACGGTAGCATGCGCATAGCTGTCAAGCAAAAATTTACGTTTATTATAACATGGTATTCAAAAGTGAAGTCTAATTTTCATAGGAAGCCCATTATTTTAAAATAGAAACACACGTTGGCCACAATGGTAGGAAAAAATATTACAATTATTGTATTTTCACGATTAGTCCATTTTATTAGTAATGAAAAGAGAAATTATATAGTAATCCACAAGGAAGTGTTATTGGAAGGATAACTTTTTAGATAAACTTTATAATTAATAAATCAAATAAGACACATATATTTATAGAATGCCAAATTTTAGTGACTTTAATTAAATGTTGGTGGTAAAAAGTGGGCTTCCTATAAAAATCAGAGTTTTAACTTTACCAAACCATAAACAAGTCAACTTTATGCTTAGGTTACGTTAGTATGAGTCGTGTTATAATAAACAGAAGAGTATTTTTTGTATCTATTAAGAAACAGATTGTAGTATTTTTTTTAAAGAGGGTAAAATGCAGACAATTTAATTTTACACTTTGTATTTGTACATGCGCACAATTAAAGCCCAAGCTACATGCTCCTTAATCGTAAGGTCCTTAGTTCATAATAGATCTACTCCACAGTAGCAGATTGTTTTGTCCACAGAATCCTGATCAGTAAATATGTATTCCCTATCATCCTGTAGAAGTTTGAACAATTTTAACTTTCTTAAGGGTTATCGTTACAGACAGGTATGGAGGACCAATCACATGTAAAACAAATAAATGAACATTGATATACGAATCGAAATAAAAGCATAATTGATAATTAATAAAATGGTCACTATTTTATATCTTACAGTATTGCATCTACATTTATCTACGTTTAATAATAATTCATAGAAAACTTCTATAAATAGAGTCTATCGTTGTTTGGACTAAAACACAAACCAATAATTAGATTATTAAAATGTTGATTGTGATTGTCGAATTTTCTAATATTATTTTATTTCACTGAGTTTTTTTGGACAAATATTATAGTGCATACAAATGAAATCACAAGGACTTAAAGGACTATAAAAATATGGAGTTTACGGAGCATGTAGATGAACTTTAAATGCATACTTTCACTAACAAACGCTCGTAAAAAGTGGTCGCACATACTCAAGTAAAGATCAATAATAGAAAAAGGTCAATAAAGAGCGTTTACTCGAGTCTTAGAGCATCAACACCTCGATTATAACATTTTTTATACACACACAATGCCTAGTATGAAGTTCATTACTGACCATTAAACTGTTTACTTACTATGTTCTGAAATCAGACCTTTCCATAAGAGATGCCTTCCACTTTCAGGTATGAATCTTGACTGAGGAATATAGGTTGGATGTGGAATATGGGATGTATAGTAAGGTGTCCGACATTCAAATAAATATGAGTTTTGTAATGTAGCTAAATCATATCTGGTTGTGTACAGTCTTAAAATAAAATAATAAAATTCAAGGGATGTGTTAAGTTACCGTCGACTGGGGTGACTTTGCCCGCTTTTCAACTTTGCGTCCCAAATTCGTGTGCTTCTTAAGTGAATTTTGAAGAAACAAAAATGTCACACATGTGGGAGAGTTCATAGATGCTATATATTATTTTTTTAAATTTTCTTTTGTAAATCATCCTTTTCGAGAAAAATCATATAATCGGTGGGTAAAGTCACCTACCACAAGGGGTTACTTTGCTCTCCCCCGTTAAACTACGTTTTTTAAGCACATAATTCAATCTTTGGTCAATTAAGCCCTAACGGGGTATTAAATGAGCCAGTTTATTTTTCTTTTGTCTTTTATTATTTTTCTATATAAGATTCTGTCACTACATAGATTTTATGTATTTTGGCTGCACTAACAAAAGTACAAGGACATTCAAAATTGCTTGTTCAGACACTGGGAGGATAAAACAGCTGTTCTCACAGATAACTAATCAATTACATCAATAATAACTCCTGCGTGTCTTGCGAACATCTAAAAGGGTTCCATAAAAGTATTTAGGCGAACCTGGTGGTCTTTGAAATAACTGTTATTTGAGGAAAAAAATTTTTTCTCCAAAAGTGGGCAAAGTCACCCAGTCACCCCAGTCGACGGTACCGTTTTCATTCAAATCCATCCTATTTTTTTTACTAGACAGACGGAACAAGTTTCAATATTATTTGTTACCGTAGGTTTTTAAAAAAAGTACAACAGGTTTTAAAATAAAATATTTAAAAAAAGTAAGTCAATCTTGATTTTAATAGAAATACATATTTATTTTTTGTATTTTTTCCATAGTGGATTTTGAATTGTAAAACTGACTCACTGAATGGAATTTTTTCAAGGTGTAATGCCGGTTATAGTAGAGGAAGGGGAACAACGGCCCCCAGACACTTTTTGGAAGTGGGTGAATCATCTGAGAGGGTTGTCCGGGAGTTCTTCCTAGGTATACATTTTAAACCCTGGATGATTCTTGAAGTTGGGTAGGACATTTTATATGTCTTTCTTTATCATAATGTATAGTAAAAACATGGTAGGCAGGGTGGATTAGAGAATACAACTGTTTTATGGTCAACAATCACAAACTGTAGATAGTTATAAGTAATTATACTATCCAATGGTGGTAGAACCTTACTTGTGAAAGAGAGTTGGGGAAATTGATTAGCAAAAAAATAGTATATTTTTTTAGGGTGTCGGCCTCCAAGTCAAAGGGATTTTGGAGGCTCTCCTTAAGAAATCTTTTAAAATTTTGATATCTTTAGAAATTATTTAGAGGGGTCCTCACCTGGATTTAAAAAAATAAAATGATAAGCCTCTAAAAAAATTAATAAATTACTGTAACTAGATAACTTAATTAAAACTTCGATATACAACTCATGTCATTTGTAGGGTAAAATTATTATTTTAGTAATTATGTATCGTTATTAATATTAATTGTATATTCAATAGGACGATTATTAACAATCTAATAATCTAAAACAAAAAATTAAATAAAACTGGGAAAACCACCCTCCTCGATTTATAGCCAGATGGGGTTCGAGCATAGACCTTCACAGCTTTGGTGTCCAACTGAATGGCAAGCTAACGCCATGAACCACCTAGCCATCGCTTCATGGGTTGACAAATATAAAGATTGTGATCTTAGGAAAAATATTTTGTCAATAACTTTTATTCCAATGCTATGCAAATAATTAAATATGAGTTTCTATAAAGCGGGGTTCTCAAACTCACGACCCGCATATGACACATATCTAAACGGCCCACTTGTCTGCAATACTTTGATATTAATATCTGGCCTGCAGTCAAATACGTACTCAAAAAATAATTATTTTATTTTATTATTTACCTAGTTTTGAAAAATAAAATAATCCTAATAACTATTTCAAACTGAGCTATATTTTTAATCACTTTAAATACTTGATTGTGGAAATTTCTATTTGCACGATTTAATAAATTCTGTTCCAAGATGGCTTTCAACACTCCTTCCACGCAAATGTAGGTACATTACCTCTGAATTCAAACTTCCCAATCCCTAACTCACTAGCGTAATTATTAAATATGCGTATAACCTGAATAGGTAGTAAAACACGTTGATAAAAAAAATATATTCTGCTTTGAACATTTCGCTATCCCACATAAAACATCTTGGAAAAAACTTTTTAAATATTTTAAATTTATATACATTAATGATTTTAAATAAATAACATCGAATAACTAGTATGGACCTACATTGTTGGGCACGCGGATTAAATGTTAGGCTCTTATGGCCTATTTTTCAGGTGCTGGAGGGGTCAGGACTCGAATTCCAGCTGGATGAATAGAGGGTGGTTTTCCCCCGGATGTTTTCTCAGATTCCCTTAAATCAAGTGCGGTTAAATTTCCTCAAAATGTATCTTCCTTATCCATTGCCCACTAATGTGATTAAAATGTGAATAGTCTGTACGGGTAACAAGATAAGCTGCAAAATCAAAAGTACCGCTATAGAATATAATTAAGCAAACATGCGTCTATAATATGTGGCCCGCAGCGCGCCCTGAGTTTGTGAACCTGATTCTATGGCGAGTTTGAGTTTGACACCATTGCAGGTCTAAAGCATCATTTTTAATGCCTTTGGTAGAATTTATAAAATCAATTCACTAATAGTTAGTACATTTATACTAATAGTCATAACCAAGGCCGTAGCCAGGGAGGGGTTTTGGGGGCTCAAACCCCCCGCGACATTTTATGAACAAAATATATATGGCTTTATTTATGGTTCAAACAATATCAAAATTAAGATACAAATACAAATTAGGGGGCTGTGTTACCATAAAAAGCACTTCAGAGAGCTTTCTAGGGGTGTTAAATATTTAGAAATTTTCCTACTCTTCGGCATTTTGGGGGTTATTTTACCATAAAAAAACTTCATAGAGCTTCAAAAAGTGTTTAATATTTAGAAATTTTCCAAGCCTTCGGCAGTTAGTGAGTTATTTTACCATGAAAAAACCACTTCAGAGAGCTTCTAGAACTGTTTATCATTTAGAATTTTTTTCTAGCTTCCAGAATTTGGGGGATGTGCCCACCAAACACCCCCTGAAATTATTGTCTGGCTACGGCCTTGGTCATAACGGTGGCACTAATAGCCAACACACTGTTTCTAAGAGCGAAAACACTGCCACAAAAGAATACCTTANAGTTAGTGAGTTATTTTACCATGAAAAAACCACTTCAGAGAGCTTCTAGAACTGTTTATCATTTAGAATTTTTTTCTAGCTTCCAGAATTTGGGGGATGTGCCCACCAAACACCCCCTGAAATTATTGTCTGGCTACGGCCTTGGTCATAACGGTGGCACTAATAGCCAACACACTGTTTCTAAGAGCGAAAACACTGCCACAAAAGAATACCTTACCTTACATCCATTATTGTTTCCCGCCTGTGGCCTGGGTCAGTATTTTATCCAAGCCATATTATTTTCCATTACCGGCCTGTCATTGCTTCATATGTCTTATAATCTAGCTTAAGACTAGGACAGACACAACATCCAGTCCCCGGCCGTTAATTCATCACTGTGAAATAGTAAACCCACATATCACCAATGATCAATTTTTCGGCCATGCTTGGAAATGAGCTCGGGACCCTTAGCTCAGTAGAAAGACACGTTACCGACTGAGCTAAGGTGTCAGATGCAATATAAAACCATACTAAGGAATAATAATACCACCTCAACACTTACAAAATCTAATCTAAAAATGTTAAATTGCTACGTTACAGTATCGTTCAGAAGTCAAGCTAGTCCTCTGCTCTGGACGATTCAAAAATTACGTCTATCAGAGCAACTCAGATTTGAACAAGACTTGGTCAACAATCTCACACAGAGAAAGTCTGAGTACCCCGTCAAATTCCTGGAAGAACAGCAGTCTTCCTCGTTACCAAACATTTGTCAATATCAATACTCAAACAACACTGGAGGTACATAAGTGAACGGTGTACACACATGAGTCATCTGTTTGGATAACTCACCATAAATGGTGTTTTAATCTTCAGTAGGCGGGCTGAAAAGGGAACAAGTCACTTCCATACGTTATTGACTTGAACTTTTTTTTTATTGAGTGGTTCACTTTGGTATTGTCTCATGTTGAGATTGTTTTTTAAAAATACAGTACCTTTTTAATGTTTGTATTTAAACTGTAGTCACATGCTGTACTAGGCAGGTGTATCGCTTGTATTTATTTTCCCTGGTGGAGGTTTTACGATGTATTTAATTTGTTGTAGAGGGCGCTAATATCCTCACTATGTCGACACGCCTATGAACTCTAATAATAATGATAATAATAATAATTGTAATAATGAGCTTTCTTTAGACTAAGGCGTTATTCTCGCAATAGACTGAACTGCCGATGACGCGGAGATTACGGATTTAATAAAACTCGGATGTACTAAGGGTAGTTTATCCTATATGGTTTTTACACTCTACCTCCACGTAGATTTGGGTGCACTTCCTATAAATTCAACCTTAATCATCCCTAGCACATCAGTGTAATTAGTTTATATGCGTTTAGCCTGAGCGTGTATTAACACTCGGCGATAGCGGAAATTTTCTTTAGGCGAGTTTTTACGACTGAATTGGTATAGAAAACTATCAACCAAGCGGTTCTAACCAAACTAGAGATCGAAAACTGCTTTTAAGTTGTGATACATAAGCAAAAATGTTTTTCTAGTAAAACTATAAGCATTGTACATGGGCTACATGTATGTTCCCACAAAAACGTGTGCAAACACCACGGGATTTGGTATTCATAAATGAATGTAAGTAGCAGCAGTAGATAATTGTAATTATTTTTTTAGCACCGCGTTTTACTACCTGTACGGGTTATACGCTTATGTAATAATAAAGCTTAGGGTTTTAAAGATTAAGGAGGTTATATTTATAGGAAGTGTACCCGCATTTGCGTGGAGGGAAAATGGAATACAATTTTGGTAAAACCACCCTCCATACATCCGACCGTCATTGATAGTCTAGAATCTAGATCAACAACGAAACTAGCGCGTTAGTTAACTACTCCACCGAGGCGGGTGAATGAATAATTACGACACACAAACACGCAATAGGAAGCTGCAAATAACAGGGGGTGCAAGCAATTCCGAATTCAACAGTATTAAAAGCTTGTATTATCATTTTAAATATAAGCTATAAACTCTAACGGCTGTTCATCTTTTGATATAAATAATCTCTCATCCTGCTTCACAAAGAAACTATATTCGTTAAAATCCATAATTCAAGTCATGTTGTTTTAAAATTGGCTCACAAATTCTCAGCTCATTGGTTGAAACTGAGCTATTCAGTTTGGTCAAGAAAGCGTTACCAAACCGAACTTTGAGACCATAAAAACCTGCAAACAGCCGTGAATTTATAACAGCGAATTTATACAGCCCTAACTATGTTTTTTTAAAAATCGAATTGCTTCAAGCAGGAATTAATATAAACAAAAAGTGGTTTCCCATTTCCTAATGGGGAAAAACACACTAAAAAATTGGATAAGACTCTGATTTAACGTTTACTTTTTGAACCAAATAACTATATCAACACACGACTTACAAACAAACTTAACTCAAAGAGTATATTCATTACACACTCCTCTGGCCTTCAATTCACAACGTTGAAAGAGGAAGTTCTAATTTTACGGACGTGCCAACAATCATAGCCGTGGTCCTTATCCCAGATAGACAGGCAGCTTACCAGCTGAGCTAAATATCTTGGTCAGCGCCAACCATACAATCCAACCTCTGTCTACTCTACTTGAAGTTGACTACTCTAACCACTTAGTTAAGTGGACGAAGCTCCTTTTTGCCCGCCTACATTAGATACATTGCAAGGTTAGACAAATACAAAGTCACTTGGATAGATCAACAGCAGCAAGAGTCATTATTTAAAACGACAAGACCGTCCCCAGTTTCCAACTCACCTTCATTTCCTCTCGCGCAAGATTAGCTCGTGTTTGACGCCGTGAGAGATCTCAGATCAGTCCTTATCGAGTATTTGTCCAGTGAAACCATGAGATTACGTCGACAGCAACGATGACGTGGAACTTATTGGTGGTATTGCTTGTTTTTTCGATGACGTCATCCGGTGAGGGCGCCGCGATCTTCGAGCCGAGACGTCTTACGAGTGAAGCGAGCGTGCCCGCCCAGACGGCGCATAAGGTCGCAGAATTTCCCGTCCAGGCGGCGCATGAGGCTGCAGACTCCTCCACCCAGGCGGCGCACGAAGACCCAGTCAAACCCGGTGCTGCAGGCGGCGGGTCCACCCCCCTTGCTATCCAGCCCCTGAATATTATTGTTGTTCCAAGCTTCTCTTTAGCCTGCCCTGAAGGTCAGAAGCTAGATATGTTCAAAAACTGCAGAAAGGTTTGGGGATGAAATGTACAGTGTTGATAAGGGTGAAGGCCGGCCTACCGTTAACCGCTAGCCAGGGACGCATTCACTCCTAGCATATTTATTGAAGATTTGATTATTTATCTGTAAAACCTTGGTATTAATTTCAATAAAGTAAAAATGCTTATTTTGAAACAAAATTGTTAATCAACAAATGGTTCCCAACAAAAATATAAATGTTAAATAAATCATTTGAACACCATTTAGTTATTTTAAAGTAATGTGCGTTTAGAAAATGTACTTTTAAGATACTAAATTTTTTTAAGTTTACACTTAAGTCTATTAAATAAACCTTTTGCAATAGCTGAAAACTATTTGAAACTTACTTGTCTGCATGGCAGTATCCAGGATATTTTTTCACTGAGTTTGTGTGGAAGGGGGGAGCTGAGATGGGGGAAGACGGGGAAGTATACCTTAGGAACATTATTTTAATGGTTGTGAGAGTGAGCGAAATAAATTAAAATAATACTATTAACAATTTGTTTACATTTAATTAATAACTAAATCCTCTCAAACAACAAAAAGCGTTGGTGCTATTATTCTATTTATTGATTTCCATACGAGCAAAAACAAATTATAAAAAGTGTTCAAAATTGCTAAAAGATTGTATATGGTCAAAACAATAACAAATCTCGCCTTGCAGTACAAACATACAACATTCCTTAGATAATTATTGTTGCCGGATATTCTTCATTAGCAATATCAATTATCAATGGATATTAATTTGATTTAAACTCAGAATATAGTCTACTGTTATTGATGCAGACTTATTATCTTATGCCATTTCTTGGGCGGGGGAGGGGGAAGGTTTGACGACATACCCCTCCATACCTTGGATAATACCATGCTTGTTTTATTTAATTAAAGTCTAAGTAGAATAATGAAAGGATTGCGATGTCTTGACGATGAAATAAAAATGTATGTTTCCTATTTTTTTTTAACTCAACCAAGTGGTGTGTATTTTACTGAGCAGTGTTTATCAAACATTTTCTACCAGAGTATTACTTTTGTAAGGAATTATCAACATTCCTAGCAGGCTGTCCCTTAGAACATTTAAGTTGTGTTCCTGTAGTCAGGGTCATACACAAAAACAATATTTTGGGAAAGGGTTCTACATTCGGTTACTCGTGGGAAATTCTTCCAATAGGAAATAGCAATATATATATCAAAAAATCATCATTTAAATAAATATTAAAACTTACTAACTTTCTAGAACATATTCAAATCAATAAATTAAATCTATGATACATTTTTTTAAATGTAAATAATTAGATAAATTAAAAAAATAAAATAATTTTTATTAAAATGAAGTACCTGATTAAAGGCTTATTTTGATATAATTAATTTAGTAAGTTTAATTTATCTTAATTATATTTAATAGAATTAAACTGTCTCATAGAATATCAAAAATGCAGGTGCTTCATACACTAAAATATAGAAAAATAAGCTAAATTTAAGTAAATAGGCTTATATTTGAAAGTAAACTTAAATATAATTTATATTGTTAGTGCTATGAATTATATAACACTTCGAAAAGCTACTAGTGTAGGCATTGAGAAAGAATTCATAAATACATTTTTAACAAATCTTTATCTTTGAGCGGCGTTTGAACTCACCTCGGTTTGTCCTTGGTTGCAGTGGTGTACCATATTTTTTATTTTTTTTAAAACCAGAGCCACATTGAATATGTCAAGCTAGGGTGAGGGCCGTAGGTTAATATTTGTTAGAGATAGCTATCCAATAAGGCATAATATTATAAATATAAGATATATATTAATATGTTGCAATTTTAAAAAAAGTTTTACTTACAACACGTAATATAACAAGAAATAAGGGAAAATATAACTAATAAAAATAGTGTCATGTTCTTAATATAATTAATTTAAACTCTTGATGATAAAATAACTATGTGAAAGGTTTAATAATATTTACAGGATAAAATAGCTTTAACTGCTAAAAACTTAAATATGCTAATATAATAATTGTAGTTACTTTTAAAACTGTTTAAAAAAATCTTTGATTCGAAATTAATAATTATTTACATAGTCCTAGTGCTTATTTTAGATGACAAAATAATTTGAATTGCTTCAAACCAATATTATTAAAAATTGTGTCAAAATATTGAATTAATTTAAAAATTAGTGTAAATAAAAGTATTGCCTACCAGCACCTCTCCGTAGTTGTCCAATTTGCTATGTCTAAGACCACAAACACTCAGCCAACCTAACTTATTAACTAAATTAACTCTTTTATACGATTTAAAACAAGTGTTTTAATGGTCTCAGTGTTGCAATATAACGAGCTGGATTGAAATCGATTGCGACACGCTTCCGAACCTCCTGGCCGTAGGTTGAACACCACGTGACGCCCCTGCCAAGTGACAACTACTAAAGAATCACACGCATCGGTGGTCCAACAGTCTAAGCGGTCACTCTCGCGATAGATTAGGTTGTCGGTGAAGGGAAGATCCTAGTTCAAATCCCACTCGGCTGTAATGAGGGTGTTTTTCCTTACTTAGTATCCCACTCTTTCTCCACGTGAATTCGGGTACTTTTCCTTCAAGGTATACCTTCATCACCTTTACCTCTTAGTGTAAGCACATGGATAACTCAGACGGGTAGTAAAACGCGGTGCGAATAGTAAAATTACTCTCTTCGGTGGCCGCATGGTCTAAGGCGTCACTCTCATAGTAGACTAGACCACCGATGACGGGGAGCTCAAGATTCGATCCCGGTCAGGTGTAATGAGGGTAATTTCTCCTAAATTATTTTCCACGCAAGTGTGGGCTCACTTCATTTAAATTCAACCTTCCTTATCCTTAATAAATTAGAGTAATTAATACAGAGGTGTATAAACCGAACGGGTAGTAAGTCGCGGTGCTAAAAAGAAACAATAAAAATAATTAAAGGGTCCAGGATAGTTTAAGCAAAGTGTAAGTCTGTTTTATTTCAAGCGGATCCCTGGAACACATGGGAGTGTAATGTTTGACAGTTTCCAAAGATCCCAGATAGTTTTTTTTCCAAACAAATAAAATATACGTCATTGGTGAGTTGCATTTCAAAATTGTTACCTGTTATCGCTGTTTTATTTTTTATAGGTGGATGATAAGAGAAGGAAAGACGTCACACGAATGCAGTCTAAAAGGAAGTTTATAAATAAGGGAACTTGCGGATATCTTCGTTAACACAACTCGTGTTTAGTGAAGGAGAGGATTGTAGGGCAAGAGGTGGGAGAGACGGTGGGAGGGGCGGGAACCAAATATGATTAAATAATTTAATTTAATTTAATTTTAGCACCGCATCTTAATAAACGTTCGGGTTATACGCTTAAGTACTATTTACGCTAATGAGTTAAGAATTGGGAAGGTTGAATATAGGGGAAGGGAACCCGCATTTGCGTGGAGGGAGAGTGGAAAACCATTTAGGAAAAGCCACCCCCAGTTCACCCAACCGAGGATCGAACCTCGATCTCCCCGTCCTCGGTGGTCTGAATCAACACGACTGGTGCGTTAGACAATTACGCCACCGAGGCGGGTGATGATTAAATATCGTTTCAAATAGTTTAATCTAGTGTATTTTTTAACACTAGGACTATTTAGCGGATTAAACTAAGGGGTAGGAAAGGGGTAGCTTGTGGCAATGCAGTCTAACTTAAGCGCAACGCCTTAGACTATAAGACAACTGTTGTTGGTCTGATCTAATTTAAAGATTTTAATCCTGTCGGCAGCCACTATAGAGTTCCAGGTTATAGGCCTAGTCGAACCAGCTACATTAAGAGCGTGCATCACATGCCAATACACTCTGTGATATAGTCGATTAGAAATCGTAGATTTAACCCCCTTTCATACCGGATGAAACAGACACATAAAATACCAAACATGAAACATGATACTTGCACCATCGATGATTGAACACGTCATGTCAACAAGTGATCCCTTTCAGACCGGGTGGAGCATGACACATAACTGTATGCAGCATGTTCCACGTGTCACACCATGATTGAGTAGACTGGTTCATTGTTCCATGTTTCACTTGCAGCATGTTCCACGTGTCACA
>CABFWO010007184.1:0-17617 GCA_902155825.1 Timema genevievae
TAGGTTGCTTATGAGAATTATTCTAATTTCACCCAAGGAGTATCCTGCCAAAGTTTGATGCAATGTTTTAGAAACACGTTGTATACCATATATATATGTTTGAACGTCACATTTTGTACCCATTTCATATGTGATCCATCACTGAATATGTGTGCAAAGCGGGATACTCTATGCTTGTAAATATACAAAATTTATTTTACAACAAGTTTGTCCTTAAACACAAATGAAAAAATCCTGCACCAGTGGAAATTTGAAATCGTATCGTGTAAATGTTTGTGCCTGAACCAAATAAATCTTATTCAGAGACACGCATCCTTTACTGTGTACGTCTGGTGTTTAAGTGGGCCATCCTGTAGATCCACGTACAAAATTAAATATTGAAAGAAAAATGCAAACTTAAATTAACTAACTAAATCAAAAATTTAAAAAAAAATGCACTTGCAGATCAAAACAAACCTTTTCTTTATGTTTTTATAACAAGGCTATATATTGATTTGCATCTTTGTGGTTGTGGCCTGGACACAAACAAGAGTTTAATCTGTGGATAAAATTACTCAACTCAAAATAAAGTTGTGAAGAGCTGTTATCTTCGCATTTATGTATATATATATATACATGCGAAGATTACAGCTCTTCACAACTATATATAGAGAGAGAGAGAGAGAGAGTACCTCCATACATATATAAATGTAGGTCCTCTATATTTTATCTTATTTGTCTCTGTTCCAGATGTGTGATCATGCGAATAGTTCACACAGTTAATAATTTAATAAGTGCACAGCAAAAAATCATGTAATATGCTAAACTCATATGAATATATTTTTACTGGCAGTAAAATGATACAAATTTTTAGTAAGAAAATATTTCAGAAATTTTAGGTTTTATCGATATAAGCATAGGCTAACTAAAATAAATATTTATATTCAAAAGATATATTGTCCTTACCTGAAAGAATCATGTCTGTATGGCATATATGTTTTTCACTGCGTATCTGTAGAGTATGTCTCCGTAAAATTGTGGATAATCCATAGATTGTGTTGTTGCTTCATTCACAATCTACAATAGGATAATGAAGTATTTATGAGAATCTCTGGATACAACATTCTTTAGAAAACAATTTAATTAAGGATTCCTGTCTTAGATTGAAATGATATAAGCTTGAATATAGGTTAACAGAGAGATTTGAACGTTGGATACTAAGCTCAACTTATGTCATATGTGTAAAGAAAAATGTGACTAAATTTTGGAAATATCTTCGGAGAGTTTATATTATAAGTCTATACACTTGATCCAAAGATACATAGGTGTGCGCAGCGTAGGTGCCGCAGCACCACCACTAGCAAAAAAATAAAAATAAAGTTGGAGTGACTAAAGTAGGAATTACAGTAGAGCGTCGATAATCCGGAATAATTGGGGGTCGACCCAGTCCGGATTATCAATTTGTTTTTGTTTTTTGCTAAATAAAACATTGATTTTTGTTGTTTTTAATAATTATCATTTATTGTTGAAAAAAATTCAAACAGATTCTTAAGGGAGAGGGGGTTGATTCCACCCCTTTTGTCTTCTAGCTTGCACCTCGTTGTGTTGGGCTAGACTGCCGAGAACGGGGAGGACGAGGCTCGAATCTCGGTAGGGTGAACTGGGGGTGGTTTTTCCTAAATGGTTTCTACTCTCCCTCCATGCAAATGCAAGTTCACTTTCTCTATATTCAACTCTCCCAATTCCTAATCTATTAGTGTAATTAGTACTTAAGCATACAAACCGAACGGGTAGTAAGACGTAGTGCTAAATAATAATAATAATAATAATAATAATTTAACACACTACTATATAGTAAGATTGTGGCAGGTAGGAGCGTTTGTAAAATACAAACAAAACTTTTTGCAGTGAACCTTGATAACATTTTACTATATTATTACTATTACTTCATACGTATGTATCTTATCCAAGAACATTTATAGCACATGAAAATCACTTAACTTTATGTTTAAATCTATAAAAATTGTTTTAGTAACTTTTATAACTGTCAAAAAAGTTATTTTATATTTAAATCATACTGTGTAGTAGTATTTTGGTATTAATAAGCTTTCATAAAACACAAATTTTTTTAGGGTTAACATAGCTAGTTTTTTAATTTATTATTAATGTTCTTTTATAGGTATTGATAGTATCTATCAAAAGCGACAGCTGCAAATCACATACCTTGACGTATGAATACATGGAATTAGGTATATTAACTTTTTTCGCTGCCAGATAAAATTCTTCCCATAAAACTTGGAATGTAATAATAATGTGAATAAACCAACAAATACTTCATTCAGATTCAAACTCACAAAACTTAGTTTTACTTGCCAGTGTTCTTCCAGTAAGCGTTCCAGGATTCTTAAATTATTCATAAATTATGGTTACACCCCAATAATAATATCACAGTATATTAGTCAGATATATAATATACCCACACCACTGGCCTCATAGTCTATGATGTCAGTCTTGTAAAAAAAACTTGATTGCTAGTGATGGAGAGTTTGAGGTTTGAATCTCTGCTGGAATTACCGGAAGTGTTTTTTCCTAAATCGTTTCCCACTCTTCTTGCATACAAATTTGAGTACATTTCCTCTAAACTATACCTTCCTCATCCGTTCCTTATATGTGTTAATATGTAGATAGCCTGGACTTGAGGTAAGACGCAACGCAACACACAAAAAATAGAAAATCGCCACTTTTTACCATACGTCCGATCTATATATATTTCACACTAATGAGGTCGAAATTAGAAAGTTAGAATCTAAAAAAAATTTGTGTACACCTGCTTGGGTGAAAGGGGGAATACCATCTAGGGGGAAAAAACAGCTTCAATACACTCGGCCAGTATCTTAACCTCGACCTCCCCGTCACCAGCAAACCAAACTAGATCTGCCTTAAGGCCGCTACACACGTATATACCTGTGAGGTTTACCTGTACAGGCATGCCCATAAGGTATAACTGAACGTGCGGATGACATAACTCTACAGTTATTTCGGCCTGCACAGGCAACCGGGGAAAATAGTTAATTTCATTCGATATACCTGCGTCGGAGCAAACTGCGCAGGCGTACCTGAACGTGTGTAAAAGTGCGCAGGTGGTTCAGTTGGTGCTGTTGCCATCGCCACACCGTTCACTAATTAGATAAGTTTCATTCTTTCTTTATACACAATGATGGCAGAGTGTCGCGGTAGCCACCGAGAAAGCATAGAAGAGTTTATAGAAATTTACAAAAGTGAACAATGTCTGTAGAAAATTAAATCAAAAGATTACCATGACTGACCCAAATAGAAGCTGCATACTGGTGGAAAAACTAAGTGATATCGATCACGCTGCCAACAAAGAAAGCGTTGTAAAGAAAATCAACAACAACAAACTGTGACCTGAAGAAGAAAGACTGTATCGTGTGGATGTACTAGTACATCCGGTATAACTGTACGTGTGTAGCGACCTCTACATTCGGATCCACGTGTCCAGCGATGCAGGTAAAATGTATCAGAATCACTCACCAAACTAAAATGTCCACAATCAAGGTGATGAAGTCCGCCGTGTTGTCGGCACTAAAGTGTATCTCTCTATGCGTGAAAGATTCTGGTCTAAGTTACGTACGTCATCCAATGCGATACAGCAGACTCGAGAGTGGGGTCAGGAAGGAAAACATGTTCTGTTATTTCAAGGTCATCAAGAGTATATCTCGTTCTCTCTCGTGGGCCCCTAGCAGGACGCAAACGTCATAATTTAACACCAAAGATGAGTAATTTCACTACTTTGAAAATAAAACGATAATATTTGAATATCAAGTTAAACCCACTTCGGTGGCCTCGTGGTCTAACGCGCTATTCTCGTGTCGGACTAGAATGCCGATGATGAGGAAATCAAGGTTCGAATCTAGGTCGGGTGTACTGAGGGTGGTTTTTCCGAAATGGTTTTACACACACTCTCTCTCTATGCGCAAATGTGGGTACACTTTAATTAAATGTAGCCTTTCTAATTTCTAAAACCATTACCGTAGCGTAATTAGTACATTAGCGTGTAGCACGAACGTGTAGGGAGACGCGGGTTAAAAACAACAAATCAAATTAAATTGTTTAAAAATGCCACCTGAGCACAGGAATCGAACCTGAAAGCTTTGGTTCAGATCACAAATACTTTCATCACTGAAATATTCAGAAACCGTAGTTTAAGGGAAAGTCTGTGAATTCCTCTCTTTATTAGAGTTAGAATTGAATAATAATAATAATAATAGTCTGACACCTTAGCTCAGTCGGTAGCGTGTCTATCTACTGAGCTAAGGGTCCCAGGTTCAATTCTTGGAATTACCAAAAACGTATTGTTGATGAAAGTATAGGTTTACCCTTTCATATTGGTATATTAACGGCTGGGGACTGAACGTTGTGCCTGTCCTAGTAAGATAGATTATAAGGCCTATGAAGCTACGACTGGCCTAGCCAGCCGGCAGTGGGAAAATATATGGCTTGAATAAAAAACTGACCCAGACTATAGGCTGGAAACAGTCATTTAATAATATCCTTCAACTATGAGGGAAGAATGACTTAATATTGGACAAATCCTGGATAACCCAGTGGTAGAGCATTGGTGCATCAAGAACGGATAATCCGTAAATTAATTTATCTCTATAATATGTGTCTCGTTTGAGAGCCAATTTGACAGGTGTTTATAAGAATAACACATGACAACAATATCGGGACATTGGGCTTAAAGTCACAGACTCGATTCCCGTGTACAAGCATCATTTTTCAACTATTTATATGTAGTTTTAAGATCCAACCAGTAGCGATAGACAAAGTCATTTTTCCCCTTTTACCAGCTTTGGTGGCCGCATGGTCTAAGGCGCTAATATCACAATAAACTAGACTACTGAAGATCAGGAGATCGGGATTCGAATCTCAGTCGGGTGCACTGAGGGTGGTTTTCCATCAAAGTTTTTCCACTCTCCTTCCAAGCAAATTTTGGTATATTTCCTTTAAAGTTCAACCTTCCTAATCTCTAACACATTAGTATAATTAGAACATAGGCACATAGCACGAATGGGTAGTAAGATGCAGTTATATGTTTATATATGTAAGTTGAAGTTGATGTTTTAAAGTCGGAGTTTTTAACCAACATCTGGTCCCACTACTCCGCGCGTCAAACGGAAATGACGGACAAACAAACGGACGATGAAAGTTAGATACACACTTTGTGGGTCTATGCGTCACTGGATTAACTGTGTCAGTTATTCTTGTATGGCATTGTGAAGAAAACAATTTGAGAAAAGGTGTTATGAACCTACTTTTTGCAAATATTTAGCAGATGGAGATATCACATACATCTAAACAAAATAGAGGGGGCTCAAATGTGCACGTTTGATTGTGTTTCCATGTGCCTAAAATAGTGTAACCGCGAAATTTTTTAACCTTCAGATTATGATGTATCTTTACGTTTTATGAGGACCTGAACTCATAAATATGGGTTTTATAATTATGTCTGTAAATACCCAGATCCACAGCAGACACAGTTTGATAGTTTGGTTTAAACTTTTTATTTATTTGATAATTGGTCATACCTCAAGATGAAATCGTGATTTAAAATCTGACTTTAAATTTAAGAGTAGTTTACTGATTTTTTAAACTATATATTTTTCAAGAATTACTCTAACAATTTTGTTCCAAATGGGTGTTAGGGATTGTTTTTCATGAAAAATAAAAAACACTAAATATTTGTGTTTTGTAGAAAGTAATACATACAGGGTAGTTACCTAATTTTGAGAATTTTGTTCGAAACTAATACATACTCACAAGAAAGTATGTACGATTGTACCCCCACAACTTATTTTTATAGGTCACAAAAAAGTTATTTTTACAAACGTGCATGTTACAAGTTCGAGTGAAGAGGATTTCACTGATGAGTGTTTTTATTCAGTTTTATTATTAATGGACGAAAGACTAATAAAATTGTGGATCTATCTCCAAACTAACCCACCTCAGTGGCGTAGTTAGCCAACGCGCTAGTTTCATGTTGAGCTAGACTGCCGGGGACAGGAAGGTCGAGGTTCGAATCTCAGTCGGGTGAACTGGGCATGATTTTCTTAAATGGTTTTCACAGGTGATCTGGTGGTCTAGGGGTAAGGTGTCAGACTTCTGTGTTGAGGGTCCGGGGTTCAATCCTCGGTCCCGGCACAGATTTATCTCATTGACAAACCCTTCCTTCACCTCTGACAAGATGTGTATTAATCACAACTTGTGAATGTGAGGAATGCCAGGCCTCCACCGTGGTTCGGATTCCACGTTAAACTGTAGGTCCTCCATTTCATCTCACAATCACCCTACCATTACACATTAGCGTAAGTGCGTATAACCCGAACGGGTAGTAAGACGCGGTGCTAATAATAATAATAATTATTATTATTGTTTGTGTTTGAAACACACAGTGGCGTAGCGTAATGTGTTTCCGGGGGTAAGTAGAGCAAGTTTGAACTAAGCCTGTGCATTGTTCTCATCACCCGGTAGAACACGTTTAGCCAGGTACCAAAGGAAATACATTCCAATGTTATGTTAGGTATGTAGAGCAGAGCCTACGTATTGCGGATAACCTTGAAACACAGCACAACACTTTCCTCTGACGGGAAACTCTCGCAAGTCAAGCCACTGAATGTGGGTTCCTGTCTGTTACATCATTCATTACCAATGTTTTTCCCCGTTCATTTTTCAATTATTTTTAGCACCATGTCTTACGAAATGTTAAGGTGTTAGGTACGTTTATGTAATAGTTACGCTAATGAGCTATGGATAAGGAGGGTTGAATTTAGAAGAAGTTTACCTGCATTTGCGTTAAGGGAGAGTGGAAAACTACTTTGGAAAAACCTTCAGTTCAACCGACCGGGATTCAAACCCTTATCTCCCTATCATTGACAGTCTAGTCCAACACGAGAGTGACGCCTTAAACCATGCGGACGCTGAAATAGGTTTTTTCAAAAGTTAAAAGTTAAATATTGTTGCTTAGCCTTAACTTAACTGCCTACTCGAGCGCTGAGACAATTTTCAGACGTTCTGAAATCCCATGCTATTGAAATAAAAAAGTTCGCCATTTTTTAAAGTTACAAATGGGGCTTTAGCTAAAATAGAGGTGTTGCATTATTACCATGTTTCTACCCGCTTCAGTGGCCGCATGGTCTAAGGCGTTACTCTCTCAATAGAATATACTGTTTCAGTTCTTATTCTGTGTGTAACAAGATTAACTAAACATTCAGGTTATGCGTTTATTTACACTGATGAGGAAGGTAAAATTTAAAGTAAATTTACCCACGGTTTAGAGGGGGGGAAAGTGTTAAACCATTTAAGGAAAATCATTCTAAGCACATCTGGCCAAGGTTGGAGCTCCAACTTCCCTGTCACAAGCAACCCAGAGTAGACGAGCTTAACATTTAGTCAGCGTACCCACTGATGCGGGTTATATCAGCATAGAACCAACATTTTAGCAGTAAATACCCGATACTAGCACCAGTAGCTGTAATACATGTCCATAGGTAACTTGTAGAAAACATACACAGGGATATATACCCTCACATAAACTTAACATAGCTCAACAACCCTCAACAGTAAACAGCCAACAGCAGGAATTGTAATGTATCAGAAACAAGATCAACACAAACTTGATTAAAAACTAGGTAATTTCAAATCTAATGTAGCAAGTCTTCTCTAGAGAATCCACATAACTGCATTTGGCCTCCCTGACCATTCAGCCTCTAGAGTAGACTCGTGAGAACAAAGCCACGTGCAGAGTTCAGCTCTTGCTATAAATCACCTGTTCCCTGACCACTCAGCCACTAGATTATACTCGTGAGAACAAAGCCACATGCTGGGTTCAGCTCTTGCTATAAATCACCTGTTCCTTGACCATTCAGCCTCTAGAGTAGACTCGTGAGAACAAAGCCACGTGCTGGGTTCAGCTCTTGCTATAAATCACCTGTTCCCTGACCACTCAGCCTCTAGAGTAGACTCGTGAGAACAAAGCCACGTGCTGGGTTCAGCTCTTGCTATAAATCACCTGTTTGAAAGCGCCCTGGCCCGTGGGAATAAGACAGCTTATGAAGGATTGGTCTGACGTATCTTGGGATCAGTCAAAATATTGATTACTCGTGTTCGTTTATTGCTCTGTTATTCTGCCCATACACACACCTTACGCTTTTAATGGCAACAGAAAAAGTATTTATTCTGAGTCACGTAGTGCATGCGTATGGTTCAGTGGCGTGGCGGGGAATGTAGCTAGTGTAAGCAGAGTTAGTTTAAACTGTTCCTGGGAATTCCTATCATCTCTCAGTAGAGCACTCACTGGCCGGATATCACAAAAATGTATTCACATATAGAGTAGAGCCAATGTGTGATGGTTAGATGGTTACTGAGTGGTTGATAACTAATAGCAAATACCAGTAGCAGGACGAGGATTATTTCCAGCTTGTTAAAACTGTTCCTGTGGTATGTTATCACCCACTTGGTCCACATTTAATCAATCATTCTTAAGCTCTGCTCTGCCTGTCTCACACGCTAATGTATTTCCTTTAATACCTGATCAATGAGTGTTATATTGAATAATGACAACACTTTCCAGGTACATTTTTAACTAGAGTTGCACACTCTTGCAACACTCCATGACACGCCACTGGCAATTACAGTTTTAAAAAGATCTGCGATTCCTTGCAACACTACGGCTTTGTTATTCATATTGGAGCTCACATAGCTCAATTGGATGTCTTAGCTCAAACCATAAGATGTATTACAGTCAACATAATAAACATTACATGACATATGATTGGTTCCGAACGTGAAAATAGTTTCTTTAACGAGATAGATTTGACAACTGCGCGCAATAACATACTCCATGGCGTCAGCCCACAATCGAGCCATACTGACCGAGAGGCCACCGTCTGTTGGCACAGATAGCGCCAACTTCTATGGATAGAGGGTGTCATGTGGTCAGCATAGCGAACCTTATGGCCGTTAATCTCAGTTTTATAGGCTGGAGCCACTACTTTTTCATTCAAATAACTCATTTGTCCTCACGAGGCTGAGTTGAGCTCGTTCCAGACTCAATGCTTCACAGAACAATCTGGAAGTGCCAGGGATCAAACTCGGGACCTTTGGATCTTTGGTGACACCTAGTTTAAATACCTATTTGGATTATTTGCATTTATATTAACCATACTAGTGGAATAGGGATGGGTAAGGTAGAGTCCAGGGAGGAAGATTGGGTAAACATTTAGGAAAAAACATTCTAAGTACAAGTTACCGGGATTCGAACCCTGACCTGGCTCACTCACAAATTAGACTAGATGAGCTTGACAACTAGACCGAGTGCCTAACTGATGCGAGTGGTAGAAACTAAGAGTCAACCGAAGTAAATTGTCATTGATCAGCAGTAGAGAAGAAAAGTGGTCGTATAACAGAAAAATGGCGCTCCAATACAATAAGGCCACAGCAAGTAATTTCGGACAGGGAGAACCTTATTTGACAGAAGAGGTAGGAAATATACTTTAACGTATTCATACGTCAGGTCAGGGGATTTCACTACCCGTTCGGTCTATGTTGTACTAATTACACTAGTATGTTCGAGGTTAGGAAGGTGGAATTTAGAGAAAGAGTACCTGAACACTCGTGGAGGTAGAGTGAAAAACCATTTTCAACTTAAGTACACTGGACCGAGACTCGAATCTCGACCTCCCCTTCATCGACAGTCCAGTCTACTGCGGGAGTTACACATAGAGATGTGAGACGGAACATTTTCCGGAAAATCCTCAATGATTATTTCTGTAAAATAATTTCATCTGATTAAATGGATGATAATAATAATAATAACAGTACTAATTAGTGGCAGTAATAGCAGTAATAGTAGTAGTAGTAGTAGTAGTAGTAGTAGTAGTAGTAGTAGTAGTAGTTTTATTGTATAGGAGTGCATATTTTTAATCATTAAACATGGTCCAGTTAAGCACAATGTGCTTGTTAGCTGATACCTCACCATAAATGTCATACATACATGTAATAGTGTAAATATATAATAAATATATATAATTCCTTTAAGTTTATTCTTACAGCTAACATAATTCTAATACTTAATTTAGTTCCTTAAATCTATTATATTTTATATTTTATCTAATATTCAAAGACCCGTCTCGAGTCCACTTCATATATTATTTGTCATATTAGTCAATCTAATATTATTATTTCATTAATTCTGTGAGCCAATTAGCCATTTTTTTATTTCTCTTTTAACGTTTGATATTTTATCTATTTCCAAAAACGTACCCAATTTCATGTTAAAAAGTGTTGGTATTATTATTTTAATGTGTTGTTTTCCGTACTTTCCGTAGTAGTAGTAGTAGTAGTAGTAGTAGTAGTAGTAGTAGTAATAATAGTAGTAGCAGTAGTAGTAGTAGTAGTAGTAGTAGTAGTAGTAGTAAAGACACACCTGCTTCGGTGGCCGCATGGTCTAACGCGTTACTCTCGCAATAGACTAGACTGACGATGACAGGGAGATTGGAGTTCGATCCCAGTTGGGTGCACTGAGGAGGTTTTCCTAAGTAGTTTTCCACTCTCACTCCACGCAAATACGGGTGCAATTCCTCTAAATTCCACCTTCCTCATACTTAACACAATATTGTATCTATTACATAAACGTATAACCCGAACGGTTAGTAAGACACGGTGCTAAAAAAAAAGGAGTAAAGAAACAAATAAAGGCGAGCCTTTGTAGACCCGTTATGTTCATAAATCAAACTTTGATTTTTTGTCATCAATAAAATTATTAAAATTATTTTAAGGTTGGCCCAACATTAGTTCCCCCCCCCCTTATGCTCCGTGCTTTCTATCTACCCCTTCCCTACCCCCGTTCCCCCTACCCCTTTTTATAAACCACTCATCTCTTAACACACTATATTTTGAAGTATAATAGGCTCTAGGTGTCATCTCTACAATTTAACCCCTCCACCACAAGCCGCCACTGTAGACAATTTTCAACTCTAGACACCTTAGTCCATTCGAACACCAAAGCGGCTCAAACACTAGATAATTTTATATAGTTCCAGTAGTGAAATGGACTATACTTTTAGGTAGAATTTTTTCATAGTTTTAAACGTTGTGTTATACTTCACGCGATGTCAAGGGGAAACATTTCAAATTTGCCGTTTCCGAAGAAGTTGAATCTTTCTCCTGTGACGGCATGTCCTTTCATCCCAAGAAGTCTGCCACTACTACCATTGTCCTCCAACCAATTTACGCCATTGAAAGCTATTCAACAAATGTCTATTTTCAAACCTACTCCAAACAAGTACATACCACAACTTACAATTTCTAAGAAATTGGACTCTTTCAGCAGAAAATCCTTACAGTATGAAAAAGAGTGAATTCCAAGCCAAAATAGTCGCTTATTCATAAAATAGGCAAAACCCAATCGAATGGGCCATCATATGCATTATAAAATTAACTTATTATACTCGTAACAGCTAGAAATGCATATATTTATCTCAACGGCCTATGTTTTAAGATCAAGAAAAAGAAAATGCAAATTGTCAAAATCCAGTTCATACGTAATGATATACAAATATGTTTGTATTTTCTAGGAGTTTCTTTCTTCTTACCTAAATTCTACTTTTGTTCCGATAGAGCCGTGGCGTAAAGCTTTTTTTCAGTCGTGTTCTCCCTCATTCGTAAACACGCCTCACGTAGTCTACTCCAATATTTAAAATAATAAAATAACAATAAGTCCTTCTTCCTATTCGTACTAGTGAGGCTTTCAAACTAATTATAGAACTCAACTTTGCAAAGATGTGTATTATTCAATCATAACTACTGTATTTACATATTTTACATATCAGTCTTCAAAAATCAATACAAATATTGGTTCGGTAAGAACTTTTACAAATTCCACACTCTACCTAAGTAGGATATATTTGCAGCTTAGGCATTTAGAGAGCGATTATTAATCACATTAATGAAAATGCACGATTCAGATTTGAATGAAAATACTGTAAGACCGTGTCCTTACTGCTGACAACGAATGTGTAGTGTCACTACTCCTTAGATGTTCACCCCTAGTTTGATCAATATGGTCGAGTGGTCATTCAGGATTGTCTAAGTGTGCTTTCACACGAGGCCACTAGTGGCGGCTATCGGTTTCCTGTACGGGCCGCTGAACAAATATTGCACGCTAGTTGCCGCCCTAGCTACCGTCCCAACTCATCTCTCAAGCCTTGTCAGTCGGGAGAATGGCATTTAGGTGTGAAGAACTTCTTCTTCTAGCTCTGCTCTGCAAGCAACGCAGGTCAATAATAATAAGAATGCATGTGCATTGTACACCCTACGCTCCCTATGGTAGCAGCAAGCGTAGAGTTTTATCACTGTATTCTCCAAGTGCACTGTCCCAAATCACTGTATTTTTTCAACTTCGTGTATCAGGTCCTCGGTGTTCACTCTCTCATCCACTAACTTCACAATGTTAATATTTTCAGCGTCTTTACTAATTATTTTTACATAAATCGAAGCACACCGGCAACAAAACATACAACCGTTTCAACACAACTTCCTGAGACAATGAACGGACGGCCGTGTGATGATGGAAAGTGTCGTCAACTAGTGGCAGCTTGTGAAAGCTCGCGAATTTGAAACAATACCCCAACATGAGTGGCGGCAACTCCAAATTGCGGCCACTAGTTGCGCGAGTGGGCAACTGCAGCTGCCACGAGTGAAAGGCCTCGTTTAAAACAATGTAAGGGGTGGCCACTAGTTGCCGCCACTAGTGGCCTTGTGTGAAAACAATGTAAGGGGTGGCCACTAGTTGCCGCCACTAGTGGCCTTGTGTGAAAACAATTATACAAGTGTAACTTGGGTTTGGTGTTTATTTCACGGCACTTGTAGTGGTAGTACAAAGACAATATTGTGAGAGAGATAGTCCATGAATAGAGAGTAATTCATAAAGTATCAACTTAGGGTCAGAAATATATGATTGGCAAACATGTCAGTCGTTAATGTCAAGTGGGCAGTCCCTTCATCCTAAAGTCCTTTCTTGTGATTTACTTACGTCAATTCACCTTGGAACGATAACAATTGCTCATGGTGATACCAATAATGGTGCTATAAGCTAAGTCTAACCATAGTCGACATACGTAGACTGTTTAGATTAGAACACTGATCTATTGCTCAGACCCCTTTTATGCACGGCGTTCGTGTCGTCGTACGCCCATGGGCATGAAAACGCCGCGTTCTAAAATATGTCGCGGCGTTCTGGAAGTTGTCGCGGCGTTCTGGAAGTTGTCGCCGCGTTCTAATATAAAACCTTCTTCTTTGGCCAAGAGCCCCAGTGGTGCCAGTCGCAAGCAATATTTTTCAACCTCTGAATCCAAAATACCAAAAAATCATTGATCTCACATTATTTTTTATATTATGCTAGATTTTTATTTTATGCATAGCTATTTAATCGTAACTTACCAATTTTCACTTTGTATTTTGCATCCATTCCTTGATAGTCTGGATAGAATATTTTGCACGCCTCTATCCATTGTTCGCGTTTATATTCTCTATTTTTATAATTTTCACACGAAATATCCCAAATACTTGGTCTGATTCTTATTTCGTCTATGAACCGTTCCGTGTCTATATTTTTCATTCTGAACTCAATAAATGATTAACTAAACGAGTTTTATAAACAAACAAGAAACAACAAAGGGAACAGTGAAAAGATCGCACAAAAAACAATTTGATAGAATTAAGTATAAAATAATGAAATGAACAAAAAGGAAAGTTTAAATACCGAGACACAAAAAAAGCAAAGAGAACAAATGAATCAACTTTGTAACACAAAACACACAATAACAATAGACGTGTGTCCAAGTAACCAGTCAAACAATACTGTGATGAGAGATGACACCGAATAATTTCGAGATAGTGAACCGAGGTTGGCTGCCCTGATGTTTTTTCAACCGGCGACATGAAACGCTGCGTTTACATAAATGGTATGGTATGTTTTCCATACAGCCCAGTGTACTTTCAAGACGTCGGGCGTACAGCGTTCTCTAGATCACGACGACACATAAATGGTATGGTATGTTTTCCATACAGCCCAGTGTACTTTCAAGACGTCGGGCGTACAGAGTTCTCTAGATCACGACGACACATAAATGGTATGGTATGTTTTCCATACAGCCCAGTGTACTTTCAAGACGTCGGGCGTACAGCGTTCTCTAGATCACGACGACACATAAATGGTATGGTATGTTTTCCATACAGCCCAGTGTACTTTCAAGACGTCGGGCGTACAGCGTTCTCTAGATCACGACGACACATAAATGGTATGGTATGTTTTCCATACAGCCCAGTGTACTTTCAAGACGTCGGGCGTACAGCGTTCTCTAGATCACGACGACATGTTTTTCATAACGCGGCAGTAATATTTAAAGAGAACTATTGCTCCCTGTGTACTCAGAGACCGCGGCGTTTCATGTCGTCGGGCGTACGACGACACGAACGCTGTGCATTAAAGGACTCTAACGTGTCCATCCTACTAATAGAGGTCAAAAGACATTTTAGAAGCCACAAGAGCTTTTGTTATACTATTTTAATAACTAAATGGAGGATTCATCCCAGTAATATCATCCACTTGGTGAGGGGGTAGGCAGGGGAGGAGAAAATAACACCACTATTGTGTTAACTATGGCTGAATCAGCAGTGAACCTAGTCATGTCTAGTTACTTCTACATGTTTGACAATCATATTAGATCTATATCATTTAAATATCACGCTTCATATTCTATTACATAACATGAGCTAGATTAAACAACTAACACTAGCAATAATGGTCCAGGTGCTTACAATACATACAATATATAACTAGGCGTATAACTCGAACGGGTAGTAAGAGGTGGTGCCAATTAATATTTGAATAGTTAATGAGAGCTTTGGGCTTGTTTCAAATAATACCATTTTTATATTAAGTTCAAATTAGATTGACTTGGAGTAAGAAATAAAGTTTTTCATTACTAAATAATTCTCACTCACCCCTAGTGTTTAAAACCACTGCGAGAGTCTAATACCATCTGGCGGCTTGTTACGAACTTTATCAAATGTCAAGTAATTTGGGAATGGCAGAGGCAAAGGGTTGGTTATCCCCCCAATAACCAAACAACCCACTCCGGTTTGTTCCACTGCAAAATTAGGTAGTTTAAGTTTCCTCCACTTAATATTACACAACTCCCTTCTATACCAGAAGGCACCATATGAAACTTCAAAGGGGAAAACTAGTTTTTAAACAATGTTTTCACTGTTCGCTTGAAATATTTGAAAAGTTAAATGTATGGAAGAGACCATCGAATCCTTCGAGTCCTTAAGGCTATTCAAGAATTATTAAATTCAAGATTTAAATTAATAAAATCATTTTTAATTGGAGCTGGTTTGAAGGTACTATACTGCTTATTGGTGGCATAACCCAAGCTTATTATAGGACCAACTAAACAACCAGACCTAAGACTATTATTTTAACACTTAACTATGAATGTTATAATATGAATGGATGTTTACAAAAAGGAAATTAACATTTAGTTGCCGTTGATCGTTGTAATAGCTTATTATAGTTATATTTTGTATTATGTTCATAATTTCATTGGATCAAATCTAAACTTTATGACAGATGGCAGTGAAGCTGGGAGCATTGAGGCCAAGCAGAGGATATAAAAGGGGTTTCTGAATCGGTCTGAGACAGACACTGCGGTTCAGTTTCTTATCATTTTGGTTAATCTGTTGTTTACCTCTTGCAATTTTGTTGAACAAAAATAGTACTCTAACTAAAAGCCCTCATCATATTTATAAAACTAACCCTATATGCTTTCATTTTCAAATGGCCAATTATATTAAAAGAGGATTTTTTTAATATAATTAATTTATCTGTGTTACTATTTAATTTATAATGGTCAATATAAAACACATTTAACAATATTAATTTATCTATTGTATATTTATCCATGAAACTAATACGATTATAATAATATTTATCTTGAGATAATACTTGATTATTTAAATTTATGAAAATTATTTCCAAAAACGTAAAACGATCTTGGAAACTCTCTTCTTTTTTCTTTCTCGTTTAGAGAATGTATTGTACTGGTGGAAATAATCTACCTCAAAAATATTATGGAGCTTGAAGATTTATGGACTCCCGCACTCAAAAAAGTGGGTCTTAGATTTGAGTCTGTTTATCAGAAGAAACGGTTTGATGGATTTTGTTTGAATTCAAATTTTATCCATTTAGATGTTATATGGTCATACATTGGGGTATATTTTTATATTTATTCTAGCCCTCAAACAATGTAAAGCCTTATAGGGATTTATTTTTGAAAATTTGAATTTTTTGAAATTTGAATTTTTTGAAATTAGGCCTAAAAAATTTGATTCAAATAAATAACTGGGAGGTATTTAATATGATAAATAACATTTATAATTATTGTGTTGGGATTTTTTAGGGAAGGAATTCGTTTATAGGTAATTTACTGATAGCTACTATTAGGCATTTGTAAATTTTAAATTTTTTGAAAATGACTAAGAAATTTTTATTCAAAATGGGTATTTGGTGAAATTTTTACATGATAAATAAGAATGTATATTAATATTTTCTAAAATAAATCATTTGAAGATACTTTATTTAGAACCGATTCTCCAAAATTTATCATTTAAAAAAAATTAATATAGAATTTTTTTTAAAAAACACTCTTTCTGAAAAGGACTTTATATGATTATAAAATTAATTTTTGTTTTTCTGAGTAAAATTTATCATTAAATAATTTACTCATAGCAGATTTTTGAGAATTTTAACACAAACTTTAAAAAACTAAATGAGAAAATATATGCAATTGTGTCGTATTATTCATTTCATTATTTACAAAGCTTTGCAAAGGGCAACCCCCCCCCATATATGTTACAAATTAATACCATAAAAAAGGCTCCTTTCTTTGAGTATTTTTTTCTTAATCATTTATTAAATAACTACGCACGGGTACTTCACTCTTTGCGCTAACCATGTTCAGTATTCAGTATTTTGTTCCTTTATGAATTTTGTATCAGACTCGTGTGCGCACTATCATAACTCTTCTCTTTATGCGCCGCGATTTCGTAAAGGATGAAAGGCTCTAAACGTTAAATACATTCTTTTTTAACTAGGAATATTTAACGTGCATTTTCAGAACCAATTGAGTGAGTAAGAGCATTACTTGCAAGTAACTTAATTATAAAACATACACATCAACACCCAGTCCTCTACCCATCAATTTGTAATTGCGAAAGAAGAAACATCAATTTCACTAGTGCATGCCGGGGATCAAACTCACAATACTTAACACATTAGGTAGATGAACTCCCAAATGAGATAAGGTGTTGAACTAATTTGAGTGAAGCGTAATATTATCGACTTAAGACTTTCACTTAACAATTCTTAATGTGATTAACAATGAAGAACACAAACATGCCTTCTGATTAGCTATTAAAATGTAAACTTCAGAATTAGGATTGAAGATAGATAACCTGAAAGTGCAGCTATATATATATATATATATATATATATATA
>CABFWO010007185.1:0-18459 GCA_902155825.1 Timema genevievae
ATTTGAATTAGGAGTTGTCTATAAACCACGTAATGCTTTTTTATTACCTTTTTAGACCCCCTCCCCCATGTAACACCATGTAGACACTTAACCTAGGCTCCCCTCCCCCCCAGCCTGTGTTATGTAACTTTTCTCACCAAGAATGAATGTCATTATTTCATAGGGATGTTTTATGATACTAAAGAAGGGATTCAGAATTAATACTTATTAATATCAATTTTAAATCCTGAATATAAATTATTTCAGAGAGTACGATTATCCAATTATCCATGGATAGCTACACATACAGACCGATAAGACAGACAAGTAGAGACATTAATACGTCAAGCTCAAATTCCTCAGGTTCATGAGTAAAAACCTCTGCTATATTTATGTTATTGATGTCAGTTTTGCAATCTGAGTAAAAGAAAGATGCCGCGGCACTACTATGTGCTGACTATTGATTTATTGTATTTATTTTGCAACATTTTGGTGAAGGTGTAAGGCTGGTTTGCCTTGTCTTACACTTAACCTATAAACTAAACAAGCTTATAATAACAATAGTGAATATAAAATGATTGTCTAAAATTTCAAAAATAATCGTTAGCTTACCTCCATCTATTCTTTCATTCATTCCTTCATTCATACAATTACTACAGCATTTACTTATAAACACTAAACAGACTAGGATGGCCCTTTTCTATAGTAGCGCTCGCTACATGATGATGTTAAAGTGCCCACATCTGATGTTTGACGCTGGGGGTAGATATCTTTCTTAATATTGTGCACTTTTTTGATAGTAATATTATCATCATATACAGAGCTATTTAAAGAACACAACTTTTCTAAATTATTATTGGATTAATCTAAATTTTACTTTAATTAACTTATCAATACCGAGACTCGTGTTTCTTTCCAGCATTGATCCTGGATCCTGGCTTCACTCTCAAAAAAGACTTGATGGCCAATGAAGTGGTGATCAGGGTTCGAATACCTGTCGGGTGTACTCAGAGTGGCTTTTCCTTTTATGGTTTTATAATCTCTCTCCACGTTAATAAGGGTAGATAACCTCTAGAATTCTACCTTACTCATTTCTACTCCATTAGATAAATATAATAAAACATAATTAGAATAACTACACTTTGACTATACCACACTACAAAATGTAGGGCCTATACTAAAAAGGTAGAATTTTAAAGAAAATCTACCAGCATTTGCATGGAAGGAGAGTGGGAAACCATTTAGGAAAAGCAACCCTCATCTCCCCATCATCGGCCGTCTAGTCTACTGAGAGGACGACAATTTAGACAATGCAGCCATCATAGCGTAATATGCTGCTGGTACCAAGAAATAACATTATTGATGGACTCCTCAAACTTGCCTTGAGATAAATTCTGTACTGTTGTTTCTTTCCATTTTACTACATCTTTTTGAGACTCTTCCACTATTTTTTCTGGCAATCGCTTTTTAAATGCAAGCAATGAACAAGTCTTCTCCTTTTAAAGAAATTATTTTTGCTTTTGTACAAACACTAGTGATTATTAATGACCTATGCAAAAGAATGTGCAGTAGGAGTCTAAATTATACTAAAACTCAATCATACTTATAAATTAATGCCGCTGTCATGCCGTGAATATAAACATGTCACTGTCATCCACATAAAAATATGTGTTTTCGAATGTGCTTGGCGTTCATAGTCTGGGGCAGACAATGCCACCTAAGCGCATTTGAAATATTGATAAACAAAAAGTAGGCCTAAGTGCTAGACTTGCATTTTCAATGCCACAGATATTGGAAAGTTATCCATAAGTATGTTTATCAAAGGTGGAAACATGAAAAGTAATATTATTTTTCAACATTAGAATTTGAGTTTAAGGCCTGTGGTGCATAAAACTTTGATGTGCCCCACACACCCATGTAAAAGCATGTAAACTCCCCCCTCCTCCCCCCCATCAGAGCGGTACGTGGTTTATGGACGACCCCTTAGTAGAAATGTCAGCTAAGGCTCATTTGAAAGCTTAAATAATGAATTTTATTTTCGTTTTGCGAAATTAGGTTAAAGTTAAGGCTAAGCAGTTTTTTGGGCTTACATTTTCATTTAAAAACAGATTTTTTCAGAATTTTGGACTAAAAAACCACAATGAAAGATTTTAAGTAACAGGCCAATATTTTTTCCTGTTACACTTATGTATGACTAGTACGCGAAGAAAAAAAAATGAGTTGTTACTGATAGTCCTTCAACCTAAAAAATTGCTTGAAGTTTGAAAATTTTCAAAAATTTGAAAATGCTAACATAGAAAGCCCTTACAGTGTACTTTAAAACAACAAATAATTAATCTTGTTACTTCATAGGGTTGAGGTACCACACGCCTTTGAAGAAACAATAAAACATCAACCAATCACTATTGAAAATGAGGCTAAGCAGACAGGATGATTTCCAATGATACATTATTTAGTTAAAAGTACAAAGAGTTAATTAAATACTGTGTTGAAAATTTAAATTACTTAAATAACATAAAATTTATAAATAATAATATTTAATATAAAAAGGCTTAAATTTTTAGTGTTTAGACACAAATTAATGTTTATTGACAAATTTTTTTTAGGTTGATAGTGGTGGTACAAAATGTGAGACAAAGAAAATAATAAAAGTACCAAGATTAAACTGTAGGACAAAATCTAAGCTGTATGGTTGTCTTGACAAGCAATCTTCACAGACTGTGGATATTGGTTCCAAACATGTTTCAACAGGTATGGCTTCACTGACTCAGTTCCTCTCTTCAGTTACGGAGTTGACTCACACCAAATAGCTTGTGTGTTGTGCTGCAGTCTCTTCAGCAATGATTTTGATTTATTTTTCATTTAGTGTCCAAGAAAAAGTTGTGAAAAACTGTTTAAAGTGTCAAATTTTAGACAGTTTGACAGTTGGGCAATGGACAGTTTCAGGTTCATAAATGTCCTAAATATTCATCTTCACTACCGGTATTTGTATCCTTTTTTTGGATTTTGAATTTTGTTGAAGCATTTTGTACATAATGCTTTTCCTGGGATTAAAGTCAGGTCAGGATTGCAGGTTGAAAGTGCCATTGATATTTCCCAGGGAGATTTTTTTTTAAAGGTTTTGAGTGAACATTGTTGGAGTCTGAGCAAGACTTGCCATAAATATGTAAGTATCTGTCCAAAAATTCAGCTTTATTAAAAGTGCAAACTGTTTGCATATCAATACAGCCAGTTCTCATTGCATATGTTTTTTGCTCTTCAGTGAACTCAGAAATATTATGTAGTACTGAAGACCTGGTGTAAGATAACTTATGACATACCCCTCCTGTGAAGATGCCAATAGAACAAGAACACTCCATTATAATATGATAATTTCACTAGCATGGAATATAAAATTTGACCCTTTAAACAGTTTTTCACAACTTTTTCTTGGACACTAAACGAAAAAGTAATCAAAATCATTGCTGAGTCAACTCAGTAAGTGAACAGAGGAACTGAGCCAGTGTTGAAACATGTTTGGAACCAATATCCACAGCTGTGAAAACTGCTTGTCTAGACAACCATGTGACTTGGATTTTGTCCTACAGTTTAATCTTAATACTTTTATTATTTTCTTTGTTTCACGTTTTGTACCACCACTACCAACATAAGAAAATTCCCAATAAACATTAATTTGTGTCAAAACACTTAAAATTTAAGCCTTTTTATATTAAATATTATTATTTATAAATTTTATTATACCTAAGTAATTTAAATTTTCAACACAGTATTTAATTAACTCTTTGTACTTTTAACTAAATAATGTATCATTGGAAATCATCCTGTCTGCTTAGCCTCATTTTCAATAGTGATTGGTTGATGTTTTATTGTTTCTTCAAAGGCGTGTGGTACCTCAACCCTATGAAGTAACAAGATTAATTATTTGTTGTTTTAAAGTGCTCTGTAAGGGCTTTCTATATTAGCATTTTCAAATTTTTGAAAATTTTAAAACTTCAAGCAATTTTTTTAGGTTGACAGACTATCAATAACTACTCAATTTTTTTTCTACATGTAAATGTAACAAGAAAAAATATTGGCCTGTTACTTTAAATCCTTCACTGTGTTTTTTAAGACCAAAATTCTGAAAAAAATCTGTTTTTAAATAAAAATGTAAGCCCAAAAAACTCTGCTTAGCCTTAACTTTAATCTAAATTCGGCCAAACGAAAATAAAGTTCATTATTTTAGCTTTCAAATGACCCCTAGCTGACATCTTGGCTAATTCAATTAAACTTTCTGCAGGTTTTAGAAAAAAGCACCAAAATGGCACTTTTTGCCTGTCCCTACTGTAAACAATAGCCTATATCCAAGGGAGTAATTTTTTTATATATATATAACAAAAATTGTTTTGGAGTCTAGAAGATTGGTGCATATCACATACTAAATTTTATCAAAATCAAAAATGGTATGGCAAAGAAATTATTTTACTACAGTAAATTCTTTATTTCCTACTAGTTAATATATACATTTGCCATTGATGGAGGTGTCAAGAGTCGGATAGTAGAAAAATATAGGAGTTGGAGGTCTAGCCTACTGACTCAATAGCCCTGGTTTCTTGCCTACCTTGAAAGGGGACAGAGTGATTATGTATGTATGTATGTGTGTGTTGGTGGGTGTGGGTGTGGGTGTGGGTATGTGTGTGTGTGTGTGTGTGTGTGTATATATATAATTACTCACAAGTACAGAGATTAACATTACCTAGGAATCCCTTAAAGTAATGGTAAGGCATGATAATATCCATTGTTAAAACTGGTAGCGGCTAAAATCGAGAAATAATATTTTTTCAACAGTAGCAGGGGCGGCTTAAGGGCCGGGCTACTTGTGGTGCCAAACAAAGCACCAACCTAACCTAATGTATCCTGAGCATGATATGAACATAATTCCCAAACCTCTAACTTCTCACCAAATGTAACCACTCTTGAAAAGTTATTTTACATCCTCCATATTGGAAAAAAATAGCACCCTAAAATAGTTGTTTGCCATTATCTTGTAAACTGTTCATTATCTCCAAGTGATCATCCTATAAAAAATAAAAATGAGAACATTGTTTACAAAACATGTTTTTGTAATTTTCTTTGTTATCCTAACCGTTTTCATATATTCTAGCAGTGAAATATTTTGAGAAGGATTACCATTGCTGAACATTTCTTTTAGATTATTTTTCTATCACGCCCCGGCTATGTTAGGTTGGGTGATTATTTTTATGTTTTCCGACTATCACCCACTTATATAGGGGGGGGCGAAAAAAAGCAACCCCACCCGGGCGCAAAATATGCCTTGGGCCGCCCCTGAACAGGAGACATACATTTAATAAAATGTAAATGTATGGTAGGTCCATACCAGGGATTACCAACCTTTTTTGTTTAGATGAACCCTTAAAATACTTTGTAAGATCTTGGGAAACCTCCGTGGGTCTAAAACATCAAGTTCGGTAGGGGTAAATATTACAAATCATACATGTGAATCAGTAGGTTTAGTAATTAATAATTAACTCATACTTTTGAGTAAAATATTTGAAGAGTATCTATTTATATAGTTACTATTACTGTAGGTACTTGAACCTAAATTATAAATATTCTTACTAAGCTCACTTTTAACACTATTACTGGCACGATTCTTCTCATCTTCTTCTTCAGATACATATGTTCTCTTAACATATTTCCACATTGTCCAAAATCTATGGTTAGACCAATGAAAATCAAACTTTTTTAAATTCTCTCTGAACCTTAGACACAAACTCACGCGACCCTGGACTTTTCATATACTTATGATATGTGATAACTCCAACTAAGTTGTGTGAGGTTAAGTGTGTATGTCACCAATCTAAATTGTGATAAGCCTTTAGCTCATGGAAGTTTTTATGTTGTGGCAGACTGATTCACCAAACACAATAAAACCATTTTCTCCACAACTAGATGATATTTTATACTGTAAGTCACTGATAATTCTTTCAAAGGTCACGCCTCATCCCTGCCGGGAAGATAGGCAAACTTGGCAGTAAACCCGGTTCTCTTCTATAACAATGACAGGTTACATGTCAGTATTTTTCCCTTCTGTCTTACTAACCATCTGGGCTATCTACATTTTTGTCATGTTTATTTCAACCTGAGGTGACCTGGTGGTCTAGGGGTAAGATGTCAGACTTCTGTGCTGGGGGTCCGGGGTTCAATCCTTGGTTCCGGCACAGATTTATCTGATTGCCAAACCCTTCCTTCACCTCTGACAAGACTTGTATTAATCACAATTTGTGAATGTGAGGAATGCCAGGCCTCCACCGTGGTTCGGATTCTACGTTAAACTGTAGGTCCTCCATTTCATCCCACAATCATCCTACCATTACATATTAGCGTAAGTGCTTATTATAGTAAGACAATAATAATAATAATAATAAATTTAACCTTGTTGTACACACCCTAGACAATATGGAGCTTGTTGATATTTTGGGTAAACCATATGTTAAGTAAAAAATGAACGAGTTATTGAGTAGGCCTATGAATACATGAATATATATATATTTTTTTCTAAGCTGATAATTGTCATGCCCTAAAAGTGCAATAATATAATCATGATCATTAAAATATACTTAGTATAAATGGAAAACTCTTAGAACAAGTGAATGATTTTGTGTAGATGGGCAAAATGTTCTGTTAAAATGAAAGGATGGATGATGAAATTGACAGACGGGTGTGGACTATCGCAAAGAATGAAGGAGTATCGAAAGAGACAAAGATAGAAGTATTTAAAAGTGTGTTAACACCAACATTGTTTTATGGATGTAAACTGTGAATTTGTCAGGAGAAACACAAGAATAAGGTGAATGTGGTCGGAATGAGATATATAAGAAATGTATGTGGAAAAACTCATATGGACAGAGTTGGTAATGAATGGGTACTGAAGGAGTACAGTTTGAAAGGGAATCCAATAGATCAATGTGAAAGAAGTGTCTTACGTTGATTTGGGCATGTTGAAAGGATGAGTGTGGATCGAGTGACGAAGAAAACATATGAAGGTAGAGTGTGTGGATCAAAAGTAAGGGGTAGGCCATATATGGCGGGGCTAAATGTTGTAGTTAAATATGTGAAAATGAGAAACAATAAAAATTTTTCAAAATAAAAGAGCATGTATGACTCTTTGTATGTATGTTGTTAAAGTGAAAGGAGTATGCAAGGATAGGGAAATGTGGAAAAAGTTAGTGAGGATGGATTAAGTACAGAGTTATTTTTTGAGCTATATGAACAGTTTCTTTCCTACCCCATAAGGGAATGACGTGATTAGGTATGTATGTATGTATTAAGATGTATTTTTGCTAATTGATATATTACCTTGTTCCAGGTAAAGTCCTCTTCAATTGATGGTTTGAACAATCCCATAAACAATGAGACACAGCATCACTCAAGCATCTCATACGAAAATGAACTAGATAGCTGTCCTCAAATTAAGCAGGAACTTTCGGTAAAAATAATTTTTATATCTCTAAGCTAAGTAATATATCACAGAAGTGTTTAAATTGTGTTTGTCAGTTTATCAATATACATGTTTATTAAATTGGGTTTAATACCAAACAAGACCCAATAGAAGCAATTTCAAAGCTTATAGAGTAAGTAAATACTGTCAGATATTGCTGCACTGCTATTTTAATGAAACTATGTCATATATAATAAAGATAAGTCTATTGTGTTGGCAAGGATATTAGTGCTGCCATAATGTGTATTCGTAAAGGATCAGGAGGAGGTACAAAAGGTGGGAAATAACGAACTTGGAGACAAAGGAGCTGAAACTTCAATAATACATATAGGATGCCACCAATATAAAAATGGGGAAACCACAAAGGAAGGCAAAGACAAAAGATAGGCAAGAAAACACCCCACTAACTGTTGCTAAGGCTTCAGTTTGCACTGTAACATTGAGTTACATTTGAACTTACCCCCATGCTAAACTTCATACTCAACTCACCGAAGATTCATACCACTCGCTCCAAATAATATTCAATAATATTCTAAACCCTACAATAGTACACTTCATTATTGTAGTTCCTGTAAATTGAGACAACGTTATAGACAATTCAAATCAATAAAATCAATTCTATAGCACTATGGAAGACATTGGAATCTGTACTCACCAAATCTATCTTGTGTAGACAACGATGAGCTACACCAGGTAGTAACAGAGACTCCTTCAACTGAAGTCACCCCCAACTTAATCAAATAGACACTGAAGACGTTCCGAGCCAAGCTATCCATGATCAACAGGATACTACCCACCTGCACCCTGGTGGATAGTTCCAGAACTACAGAAATAACGTCCGATTGAAGAATCGCTGCTCAAAATGAATAATGGGACAAATAATATCAACAATCCACGTCATGCTCCATTCCTTCTGGAAGGAAGACCACCGACAGAATTGTTCTTTCCCCTCACCTTGCTACCCTGCTGTGAAAAACCCCTATTTAAAGTCCTGTAATCGTATCATTAATTTGACTATTCAACCAACACTGGACGGAGGAACATAGTCCTAGGACCAGGACTATGCCAGGATCATCTGTGATAAACTACGAACTTTAACTATGGCAACGTATACTTTGAACATTATTATTCAAAACTTTAACTTTTGTATAAGCCGTGTTAGACGTGGTAAATTTTTACATTAATTTTCTTCGCCAAATAGTAAAACATATAATGTCTGTCGCCATTTGGGCGCTCAAGACAGCTGTTTGTTTTGATCTCTACATTATAATAACTTTGATAAATTTTTGTGTTAGAGAAGTTTATTAATATTTCATTCTGAAATATTGTTGCAAATAAAATGTTTTGATTTCTTTTGGTATAATGAACACTTATAAAATTTAACTTCGAACCGTAAATTGTTTAACTGATAAATATAATTAGTGATTAATTTTATATTTGATCGTTGTTTAAATGTTTTCACTAGACTTTGTTTATAGTAATTTGTTAACTTTGATTTCACGAATAGATGGAAGGTTCTAAACTGTTAGTTTAGGTCATGTAGTCCCGCGGGAGTTTGACTAAAGTCTGTTAGCCAAACTCTCGCGTATTTTAAAAATGTCTAATAAATAATCTTTATATTTATTATTTAAATACTTGAAGTCTGCTTTAAGTGATGCAGTGCAGACACGTTTGAAACAATATAATAAGGCCCATAAGGCTCTTATATAAATCTTACAAATTTATTAACTGATTTATTATTTGTTTACTTGTATACTTTTCATCACTGTGGGTTGTTTGTCTCATAAAGACTAGCCCATCTGATTGTTTGATATGTCTAGAATTAGAGAAGTTCTCTCTAATGGACTGCACTAAATAACTGTTTATTTCTAACATGATTTTCCACTGAACTCAGTACGATTATTGAGACCATATAATTAATTTGAACTCTAATTGTTTTTTGCTTTGAATAAACCATTTATGGTATTATTTAAATCTTGCATTTCATGTCCTTTGTATAAACTATTGTTACACCCCTCTCTCCAATCCTTTCTCCTTACGACCATCAATAACTTAAAGGAAGGGGGAGGGTGCAATCTACATATATTATACAAAGGACATGAAATGCAAGATTTAAATAGTAATACCATAAATGATTTATTCAAAGCAATAAACAATTAGCAAAAAAGAATTCAATTAATTACATGGTCTCAATAATTGTACTGAGTTCAGTGGAAAATCATGTTAGAAATAAACAGTTATTAGTGTAGTTCCTTAGCCAGAACTTCTCTACTGTTAGACAAATCAAACAATCAGATGGGCTAGTCTTTATGAGACAAACGACCCACAGTGTTCAAAAGTATACAAGTAAACAAATAATAAACCAGTTAATTAATTTGTAAGTTTTATATAAGAGCCTTATGGGCCTAATTATAGTGTTTCAAACGTGTCTGCACTGCATCACTTAAGGCAGACTTCGAACAAATCAAATAATAAATATATAAAGAATATTTATTAGACATATTTAAAATACGCGAGAGTTTGGCCAACAGACTTTAGTCAAACTCCTGCGGGACTACATTACCTAAACTAACAGTTTAGAAACTTCGATCTACTCGTGAATTTAAAGTTAACAAAATTACAATAAACAAAGTCTAGTGAAAACATTTAAACTATGATCAACTATAAAATTAATCACTAATTAATTTTATCAGTTAAACAATTTACGTTTCAAGTTAAATTTTATAAGTGTTCATTATACAGAAGAAATCAAAACATTTTATATACAACATTATTTCAGAATGAAATAATGATAATCTTCTTCATCACAAAAATATATATCAAAGTTATTATAAATTAAAGATCAAAACTAAACAGTTGTCTCGAGCGCCCAAGTGGCGACAGACATTATAATTTTTTCTATATGGCGAAGAAAATAAATACGACTTTAACAAAAGTTAAAGTTTTGAATAATTATAAAGTTCATAGTATACGTTGCCATTGTTAAAGTTTGTAGATTATCACGGATGATCCTGATGGTCCTAGGACTATGTTCCTCCGTCCAGTGTTGGTTGAATAGTCATTTTAATGATGCGCTTACAGGACTTTAAATAGGGGTTTTTTACAGCACGGTAACAAGGTGGGGGGGGGTGTAGAACAATTCTTTCTAGAAGGAATAGAACATGATGTGGATTGTTGATATTGTTGTCTCATTATTCATTTTGACCAACGATTCTTCAAGAGGACGTCATCTCAGTAGTTGTGGAACTATCCATCAGGGTGCAGATGGGTAGAATTCAGTTGAACGTGGATAGTATTGCTTGGCATGGCTTCAGTATCTATTTGATTTAGACGGGGTTGACTTCGGTGAGGGAGTCTCTGTTACTACCCGGTGTAGCTCGTCGTTGTCTACACACGATAGATTTGGTGAGTACAGATTCCAATGTATTCCAAAGTTCTATTGAATTGATTTTAATGATTTGAATTACCTATTACGTTGTTTCAATTTACAGGAACTACAATAGTGAAGAGTACTATTGTAGGGTTTAGAATATTATTGAATTTTATTGAATATTATTTGGAGCGGGTAGTAAGCTTCTTCGGCGAGTTGAATATGAAGCCCATGGGGGCGAGTTCAAATGTATTTCAATGTTCCACTATGTAGATTGCAACCCTCCCCCTTCCTTTAAGTTATCGATGGTCGTAAGGAAAGGTTGGAGAGAGGGGTGTAACAGCACTTACCAGCTAAGACTAAAATTGCTATTTTTAGGTCATGACCAACCTCAACCATTTAATACTAAATACAAATTTGAGCTAAATTGGTTGGTTCATGGATTCAAGCAAACATTTGTGTAACTGGCAAAATGCCTATCATGCATTGTATCCTAAGGGCTTACAATCTTCACGGTTGAGCAGCGCAACAAACAAATTAACAATCGAGCTCTACAAATGCTTCCAGACAGACAAAAACAGGTTTAAGAGGACCTGGTTGTGAAAATTTTTTCCTATACTATACTGTTTCTGAGAAAAGTAATAATCTACATTAACATTGTAGATAATTACTTTTCTCAGAAACTATGCAACATATTTTGATTAAAAATATACCATATCTTAAGTACTCTAGTATTGTAAAAGTGTACTATAATTATCAATGTATGATTAGTGGCTTGTCTATGAGAAAAAAAAATGAATTCTTTCTAAAAAAAAAGAATTATCAAGAAATGGTTAATGGCTTGTCTATACAAAAATAATTTTGAATTCATTATAAAAAGAATTCAAAAATTTTGTTTATAATCAAACCAAACATTGATAATTCTAGTACAGGTTAACTATAATAAAACAATGATGTAGTTTTTTAATCAAAATATGTTGGATTGTTTCTGAGAAAAGTGTATAGAGCATAGGAAAGGGTCTCACGACAAAGTCCTCTTAAAGTTCTGAATAAACAAATTCTGATGGTTTGAATAATTTTGTATTAACGTCCATACAGGAAACAACCAAAGAAAGGCATGCGAAATGTCAAAATTAAATGTGTTAAATATAATATTCTGTGTTCACTATAGCACACTATTGGTTTGGGCATGTTGAAAGGATGAGTGTGGATCGAGTGATGAAGCAAATATATGAAGGTAGAGAGTGTGGATCAAAAGAAAGGGGTAGGCCATTAAACACATGGCTAACTGTTAGAGATTATTGTGTGAAAAAGACTAAACATTGAGAGTTTTAAGAATAAAAAGCATGTATGACTCGGTGTATGGATGTTGTTGAAGTGAAGGGAGTATGCAAGGATAGGGAATTGTGGAGAAAGTTAATGAGGATGGATTGGGTACAAAGTGGTTGTTTTTTAGTTAATATGCACAGTTTCTTGCCTACTCAATAAGGGAACGGAGGGATTAGGTATGTATGTAGGCCTATGTGTGTATGTATGTATGTATTACTATGATTATGAGTAGAATCTGGTAAAAAAGTAGAATTTTGTCTGTTTGTGAGCCTACTCACCTAAATTATGATAAGGGTGGAAAGTAACTGCACTTAGAGTGTGTAACTCCCAGTATTAGTAGGAGAGGAGTGCCAGAAAGTGTTATTAAGTTTATGATTCTTTTTAGCACCGCATCTTACTACCTGTTCGGATTATATGCTTAACTACTAATTACACTAATGGTTTTAGGAATGAGAGGTTATATTTAGAAGCGTTGTACCTGCATTTGCGTTGAGGGAAAGTAGAAAAATATTTTGGAAAAACCCCTGCTAGAGTGATGCCATAGACCATGTGGCGACCAAAGCAGGTTCTACGATGTTATAACTCAATCCCGGGAAGGTCCTCAACATCATACATTAATCTGATTGTTCAATGTATGATTATGGAAAACAAAATGTTTTATTTTATATATACACACACACACAGGATTTTTTTTTTCATTTGGCACAATGAGATGTCTTTGAAAATTATGAATTTAAGAAAACAAGTTCCATACAAAGTTTCTTGGTTGTGAAACGCTGACAAAATGACATAATTTATTTTTTATTTAGTGGACGTCTTCAAGGTCATCTTAAGGTCAACTTTTGTTTTTCAAATTGGACCCTTTATTTTTTATTGCAAAATCGTATTCTACAGAAAAACTAGCAGCTTTTGTATGAAACACTTTTTTATCGAAGGACTATATTTGATTGTCTCTAATGAAGTAAAGAAATACATATGATGTTTTTGGAACTGTTTTTATTTAATATTTTTGTCTACTACAGCACTTAAGAAAAGTATAAGGACAGCCCTCACAAACTAAATATCCTCCACTGTACTCATACATTAGCTTTTATGTCAATTTTGATGCAACCATTAGAAAGGCCATTTAAAATAGTCTTTTGAAGAAAAAAAAGTTGCTCTATTAATTAGTCTAGGACAAATTTAATTTAAGATTGAAAATTTTAGTTTACTACCAAAAAAGCTATGTTTTTCTAATTAAAAAATTAATTACTCAAAAACGAATAAATTCTGGCTTTTTATTTTAACTGTATTAAAAATTCTGTAGCATATATATCTTTAGCCATATACCGAATATGTGTAGAAAATTTCTCAATTAAATTCTAGTTTCTTGAATTTAAAATAAAATTCTAAAATTAACAAGAATTTAAAAATATATATATATATGTATGTTTTTAAAATCAAATTCTCCCACTCTTTTGATAGCGCCCTGGCTGTCTAGAAAGATGTTATACTGTATTCTTTTGAGAGGTTGTGATATCACCAAACATCTGATATTCATTTGCAAGGTTATTGTTTAAATAGCTTTTTTATTGTTAATTTTAGCATTTTATTTTAAATTCAAGAAACTAGAATTTAAGTGAGAAATTTTCTACACATATTTAGTATATGGCTTGGTTGTCCCCTGCTACAGAATATTTAATACAGTTAAAATAAAAAGCCAGAATTTATTCATTTTTGAGTTATTAATTTTTTAATTAGGAAAAACATAGCTTTTTTCATAGTGAACTAAAATTCTCAATCTTAAATTAAATTTGTCTTAGCCTAATTAACGAGCAACTTTTTTTTTCCAAAAGACTATTTGGATGGCCTTTCTATTGGTTGCATCAGAAAACCCCATAAGAAAAAAAATCTGATGATCTAGCAGGCCAACTAATTGGACCACCTCTGCCAATCCAGCGGCCATTGTAATTCCTATTATAATACTTGTTGTGAAGTTCTGGAATAATGGGCAGGGGCACCATCCTGCTGGAACCACATGTTCTGCCTTTTTTGTAAGTTTGTTTTTTAGCAGCAATGGAAATTATTGATCCTTGATCTAAAAAGGCTTTGTTTGTGTCTATTAAATGGACCATCAATAAAAAAAAAGGGGGGCCAATAAATTTGTCTCCGATAAGTCTGCACCAAGGTTCACATTCCAATGGCACAACAACCGTGGATTTTCTGCACTTCAATAATGCATGTTGTGTCGGTTAACTTCCCAATGATTCTTAAAGCATGATTCATCGAGTGCCCATTGGTAGAGTGCTAATCAATTGAGAAAATATTTCCCATGAAGCTCTTAATGCAGCGACACTTGGTAAGGATGAAATTTATGATGCTTCAATATTTTGAACACACCTATCTTGGATATTCATAAATCACTAGTAATCACATGAGAACCTACATGAGGATTAAGAGCTACTGCGGCTAGCACTGCGATCTCACTATGTTCACCAGTGACACTTGCTTGGCGGCTACTTTTCTTCGCTTGAACACTTCCATTTTCTACAAATTCTTTAACTACACAATAAAAAGATCTACATGACGGCACATTTCTCTCAGGAAAACGATAGCGTACAGTAGGATAGCATCATTAACTTTTCTTCTACACTCACCATATATTAAAATCATTTCAATTTTTTCAGTAATATAATAATACTCCATTGCTCACAATACATAGATTTCACTACACAAAAATACATCACATTATGAAGAACCTTGTATTCTGTTTAGTGTGAGTGTTTATTCATAGGGATCGAAATTTTAAATTGGTTCACATAATATGCAAACATATTAGGTATACCAATTTAACATTTCGATCCTTATGAACAAACTTTTTTTTTATGAGAGTGTTTTGCTTGAATTTATTTATACTTTACAGATTCTGGTAGGCACAAAAATGAAATAAAAAATAGCTCCAAAAACATCATACCTATTTCTTTAATTCATTATAAAAAATAAATCTCGGGCATAAAGGTGTTTCAGACAAAAGTGTCTTGGATTTTTTCCTAGAATAGGATTCTGCAATAAAAAATACATGGTCCTATTTGAAAAACAATAGTTGACCCTGAAGGCATCCACTAAATCTATTATAATAAAAGGAAGTGTTTTTCTATGTATTTGTTCATGTGTGATGTCCAGCCAAATCTATGGCATGCAGAGATCTGAAATTTTTAACATAGATGCACCTCGAAGCCGGATTTTTGAATTTTGAACTCACTTTTTAATTAGACTATTTTTTTTTTTAAATTTGAAGTATCGCGGGCAACGCCGTGCGGGATTGCTAGTAAAAGATAAAATGTAATTTTGTCAGATTCTCAAAACCAAGGAACTTTATATTTTTTTTTCTTGAATACATTATTTTTAAAGATATATCGCTGAGCCAACTTAAAAAAAATACCATATATATAAAATTGCTAAACAAATGCTAGAAAAAATTAAATATAATAAATAACTGTAATTAGGTTTAAGGAGAGGTGAATAGATACATAGCTTACATCCAAGGGCACACAATTTAAGAATCATTATTATTTATATTCCACCCCTTTTCTACGTTCCCTAAGTATTTTTTTTTTAACTTTCCCAAAACATATTTATAATTGTATTTGGCTTTTGATCGCTCATATTTTTACATTTAATCCTAGGAGGAAGCTGACCTGGTAGAAGATGTAAATAATCAAGTTCAGTTCTATGATCCGTGCGTCGGAACAATGAGGACTATTCCTAATGTCTTCACTTCTAAGGATAAACCCAAGGTATTCAACCAATTCTGAGGACATTCAAGTGACAATACTCAAGCCAGTATTTCCACAAGTTTGTTAGAAAATTTTGAAAAAATTAAAACATATAATTGATAATTAATTTATTGCAATATTGTTTTGTGTTTAGTAAAAACTAGTGGAAGATAACGTTTACTTTTCCAAACACTAAGCATAACTTTCTTTTATTATCTGAATATCCACTGTCTATGATGAAATCTTGCTTTCTATAAACTTTGCCTCTTATATGAATAGTTTATTAATGAAAAGCTAAACAAATTTAGGCCAAATTTTACAATTTCACATTAATGTCCTCATTTAATTTGTAAAGTCTTAACATATTATGCTTTGAAGAAATCTAAAGCAGAAGGTTTCTCTAAATATCCTTTTGTAATGTGACCTTTATTAGAAAGAGGTTGTTAAAACAATATAACAATAGTGTTATCTTAAACACTTTGTAAATGTTATATATTGGAACACAGTTGGAACTAAAACAAAAGCACATTATTGTGGCATAATGAACATCTCTCAATTAAAGTCGAGTCTTCTTTCATTATCATACTTCTCCTATGTGAAATTGGCTTTCTTCACTAGAGATTGATATTAATGATTTAGGCTATTCAAGGATTAAGATTTTTTCATATATCTGTCACACTTGAGTTGAGATCTACTTAAATGTCAACATAAGATAGTACTTAACCTGATACCTTACTGCTCAGTTTTCCACTTACCCTGACACCCTGCTGCTCAGTTTTCCACTTACCCCAATACCGTGCTGCTTAGTTTTTCTATTTAGTCCAATACCGTGCTGCTCAGTTTTTCTATTTACCTTTAAGTGCTGCTACCTGCTCAGTGCAGTCCAATCAAGAGCAGTGAAGGGACAAAACAGTCAAGCATGCCTTATGAAGCTATATCTGGCATTGTAAACATGAAGATAATATTTTGTATTAAATTACCACAAAGCTAAGTTGGGCTCCTTTCAATTCCCAATCATTTTGACTGATTTAGCCCAGGACTACTTAATTATATTAGAGATTAATAAAATAAATAATATGCTATCACTAAACATAATTCAAATAAACTTTGAAAAACAATACAAAGTTATTGAATTGAAATTTCCTTGAGATGTTGTTTACAACTTTTATTTGGATTTGGGTTACTTAAAATTAGGATAGAACCCCACTTTTTATTATAATTAAAACAAAAGAAAGTACTATTAAGAATAGACTAAGGTTAGGCCTATAATAAAAAAACGATTGAAAACATGCTGAATGCTATGAATAACACAGTAGGCCCAACTTTATGAACAAAATTCCCGTGGAAATAATATAATGACAATGAGAACATATTATTAATTGATAAACTTGAAAATGGAGAAGGGAAATTGATAAAAATGAAATATAAATTTATCCAAATCTCCTTTGCTATAATAAATTATGGCATTTACAAGCCTTCTATCCAAACAAATGCATTTAGATGTTTATGGATACATTTAAAAAATAAACATCGGAAAATAAATATACCATATCAGTGTAACATTATTTGCCACCCTACCATTTATTTCCCTATATTTTTCCCAATCTTTGTAAATAGTTTCAAATTTATTTTCGTTTGAAACACGCGTGACAAATAATACTATTTACATCCATTTAAATAAATTAAAAGGACGGAATATAGGACAGCTAACACTGTTTTAAATAACTTAAACAATTAATTTTGACCTAAGGAAGAACACTTACCTTTTATTAAACATATTAATTTCCTTCCAAGAGGTCTGTTGACTTCTCTTCTATTTATTTTGAATGTCGGCCATGATTTATTTCAACGCATAGGCAGATAAGGTAAACAAGTGAGTGGCGGGTCTTGTGATGGTAAAAGAAGGAATAAAAGAAAAAAGAAGACGAGATCTAAATACCTCTAAAATAGCGCGCATTTCAATTTTGACAGATTAAAATAAACATTTAATTCTTTTAAGCAACACTGACATATATTTAAATCTTGATATTAAATTTGTATTTTATTTTATATTCAGTTCATAGCCAACCTTTTATCTTTTATTTTAATGTATTAGTTTTCTCTTTGGACTTGGTAGAAAATATAACGTTTTTAAATTTCATTCTTAGAACATTTTTTGAAGAGGATGAAGGTCTTGCTTCCGGAGTGTCATTTTAACATGGAGCAAAATCTATATAGCTCCTAACTAAATTTAATTTTCAAGTGGAATAATGGTTCTAAAGTAAAAGTGCAAGTACTCAAATGGAAAGTTAAGTGTCTGGAGACGAACTAGAGTGTTTATTTCTTCAAATTGTGGACGAGTTGGAATAAATAAAAGGAAACAGACTTCAGACATTCCGTTTCAACATGGATGAATTCATTGATGAGGTCTAGCCAAATCTTCAATTTTAAATATATTTTATTTCTCATTTTTTTATCAAGCTATCAGGATTTATGCAAAAAACTTTCAGAAAGGACTAAATACATTCAGACTCTATCTATTCCAG
>CABFWO010007186.1:0-12306 GCA_902155825.1 Timema genevievae
TGACGCACCCCCCCTAACTCCTCCCCCTGGTGTAAATTTCTAGGTGCGCCACTTTAGGCTAGTGTAGTCAGATAAAGCAAATTTTATTTACATAAATCGTTAGATCGATCTTTGGAAGATCGATTCAATGCACTCGATCTTTTGCCTGAATCGATAATACGCCTCTTGATCTAGATCGATCCAGAGAATCGATTCAAAGCGAACATCCCTAGCTTGTTGTATAAGGTGTCAGAGTAGTGACGTGTACGATGTCAGGTGAGTAAGGAAAACGTAGATATATAGCGCGTGAGAGATTGGAAACTAGCAGTGACTCATTCTTGTCCCCTTTCCGAAAAACTTAGCTGATATCATTACCACGGCAATCTCATTGCAAGTAACGCCCAAGACATTGCTACCAATGTAAAGTTTGAAAATAAGTGTTGTGGAACTTAAAAAAAAAAGGTATAGCAAGGGTAAAGAGGTAATTGAACACTTTAAACTGGTCTATTAAAAAGAAGGGTATGATAAAAAAAATGACTAATAAATAAAGTGTGAAATTTGAAAATGTTATATTATTTTGGGAAAATTAGCAAAATCTAACTATGCTGCTGGCACAAAATTGCTCAGTGGGCTTGGCAATATTGGTCGGGTATTTCTGATACTAAGCAGTTTGTTAGAATAATAAAGAGAAAACTTTCGTCAGTAGTTTCACACTTCAGAGTAAAGAGGTAACAAAGATATTGACGTCATTCTCGTTTGTCCGCCGTAGCAAGGGGTGGCAACATATACGTAGTTTGAACGCGTTCGAATTGAAATATATTTTATTGAATTTTGAAAGGGTTAATAACGCTTCAAATAGTGTGACCCACAAAATGTTCATTTCAAAACTTTTAAAACGCAAAATCAAAGAAGATGGCCATGGGTTTAAGAAAAAGTGGGAGCTGGAATATTTAGTTCATTAAATAAATTATAACATAATAACTATTTTTTATTTGATTGAAAAAATAAATCTTCTCCCACTTGTTATTATTTATTTGATGAAGAAAATATTCCAGCTCCCACTTGTTATTATCTATTTGATGAACCAAACTATTCCTGCTCCCACTTGTTTATTATTTATTTGATAACAAATTATTATTATTATTGTTTAAAGGCCCATCGACACAATGTGGTCATTAAGGCCTTGACATTTAGAAACACAGTAAAATCCCCATGAGGGAGCAAAATAATAAATAGTACACCTGTTGCAATAAGCAGGTGTGGCAAAAATAAAATACGATATAAAATAATAAAAATATATATTAACACAATTCTCAATATGTGAAAATACCCATTTGAAGCACTCCATAGGAGTGCGCTAATGGGCTATTAAAATGTTTTGAGTGGTACACCTGCTAATAAAAAACCACAGGTGTATCCGCAGGCGCGGATTCAAGGGGGGGGGGGGGTTCAAATGGTCAGTTGACATTTAAATTGAGCCGAGAATATTAAAAAAAGTGCAGTAAAAAATTTGTAAAAAATAAAGAGTAATCAAATAACTATTATAGTCAATGATAAAATTTTATTTTCAGAAGTTAATTGAATCACAAATAATTTTGGTAGAAATCTTTAAAAAGGAGGGGTTAAAACCCTAGTGAAAGGATATATATAGGTTTAAAAAATGCAAGGTGAATTGGTCAGATTTTATAGCAGGTTTAGTGGATTTTGTTCAAACCTGTGAAATAGTAATTTAATTTCTAGCTCCATAATTAAGGATAGTTTACTAAAGAATGATTTGTTTTTGTTTTGTTCAGATAGTTTGGAAAGTATTTTACATAATAAATTATATTATCTGTTTGTTTTTATATAAAAAATTATAATTTACTGATTATAGATTTTGGAAAATTTGGTATGTACAAAATGTACATATTAAATGTTTCATATGATTAGGAAAATAAAAATGTTTTGATAAAATTTATTTAAGACTGATTTACTGATAGACGATTTTTTAAAACTTTGTTCCAAGCTAAGATAAAGCCATGTACGATGTGTGTCGTACCATTTATTAAACCCCACGCTAATTTTATATAATTAAAATAGTTTTACACTAATGTTTTCAGTTCACCGCGTTTTAATACACACATGGTCTACCTGCATGTGCACACCAATGGCGTAGAAATAAACAAGGAGAAATTGTGAGGAAATGCACCCGCATTCGTGCAGAGAAAGAGTGAAAAACAATTTATAATAAAATAACCCTCACCTTGCCGTGATTCAAGGCCCTGACTTATTCATCAGTGGTTAATCAGAGCAGACTAGGTTGTCGCCTTAGCCGGTTAAATAAACAAGAAGTGTTAGAGCCCCATTTTAACTGGAAAGTTCTCCTTGACTGCGGGATTACCAATTTAAACATGCTCCTCGTCAAGCCATGGTGAAGAAGGCTCCATCTAGAGGAGTGGTTCTAAAACTTGATAATCCATACCATCACCCACCACCCCAGTCTCATACAATCAATACTTTCCCAAGATTTAATACCTTTCGTCAGTATGAATATGGTGATCTGGAAAATATAGAACGTGTTTTTTTAATGTCTATAACAAACTTCATTTTTATTTATTCAGTTCTGTGTACAAACAAATAAAACCTACTTAATTTAACAACACTAAATATATACATAAAAATTCTTAGAGATGGACATTAAAAAAGAGATTATATTCAGGACTATTAAGCAAAAATAATTGAATTGTGCATATGGAGATGAATGATTAAGACCGTATTGATAGTCTAGTTTCGGGAGTCAGCCAATATCCCAGTAAACGAATACCCAGCAGTTGAGGTCAAGTAGGGATTGGCTGACCTCCAAATCTCTACTATACACAGAATTTTTCTAAATTCTCTGCCCAAACTTAAACCACAGCATCTGTGGGCAAAAAGAAACAGGAAACCTAGTAAATAAATTGTCCCTAAAAGTGATCATGTATTACAAAATGTTAGCTAAAGTTAAACGTAACAACGCCAGGAATACGCAGCTGTAGGTACGTACGTGTATAGCAAGTTGCATATTACTAGGCGGGCAGTAGTATCCGGTCACGAGCAACGTGTCCGAAGGATGAGCACACGTCAAAAGCAACCGACGAAGACCGTTGTGACCAAGTGGACACATGCAGCACAAGCACGTCCAGAAGACAAGAACATTAGCGGTCGTTGTTGTCTGGCGATCTATTGGTTCTGTATTAGCAGCCAGTCCAATGTGCTGTTTGAACTTTGCATAATAGAACAATACATGTGGTCCGAAAAAACTGATGTGATCTGGCATATAGTAAAGGAGACGGTAGGGGAAGAAGTGCTCCATGGATTTATAGGCAATGTCCCCATTACAGGACATTTACTTCCATGAGAACATGAGAACTTAGTCGCTACACATTTCGCTTGTAGGAGAGGTATTGCGAATTTGGCTATGACACCGGCCAACCACTGCAGTGCGTACGGCATTGAATGAGGAAGCTGCACTGGAGTACTTCATTGAACACCCTCAACGCACAGTGTCACACGTGAAATGAGCACCTCATATGTCACAGTGGGGCGTGTACTTTACGAAAACTTATACCATCCATATCGGAAGCCTCTACTGTGACGTGTTAAACCATATATTGTATATGATTAACACGATAAATAAAATAACTAATAAATTCTAATAATGCGTGGCAGATATTAACTCACGGTGAAATAATGTTGCTGGAAAACGCCCAAATTTAAGGAAAGTGCCCCAGCTGACTGTGCCTGGAGGTTCAACAAAAGAACATTTTATTCGCTGGCCCCACTTCAATGAAATGACAGAGTTGCTTCTCTGTGCTGATCTCAGCGCCGTCTGCTAGCACTAGTTGTCTTTCTGCTCGATTCTTCAAACTCACCACCCTCCTTTTTTCTGGTGGACACCCTTCCCGAATACGTCAGTCCTTCTAGTATGAAACAGCCATCCCTCGCTTCACATTTTTGTATTAAATTGTAAAGATTCGTCGGAGGAACAGCCTGGACGTGAAGCAAGGATCTACGAACTAAGCTACTGGTGATCACGATGTGCGAGGCGTAGGTCTCTCTCTCTCTTGTTGCATATGTAGCTACGTCTGTCACTACGAGTATTTGTATTAGTAATCTTTGATAGAGTGGTTACTCGTTGTTACTATGTACATATTACATAGTTTTGTATGTCAGAATTTCTTACTTGTTTTTCTATGCTCATAAGGCATAGTTTTGGATAATAAAGTTCTTACGCTATGTTTCTATGTCCATAAGACATGGTCGTAAATACATTGGTAATAGTCAGACGCCCTATACTGTATAGACATGCTCCGGCTAACTTAATGCTTAGGATCATATTATGGTGGAAATCAGATTATATATCGCTTTGTTCCACGACCTAGTTGGGTCTTTGACTAAAACCGGTCTCTAATATTTCTAATGATACGCCTATCTACGGTACTCAACCTGTGGGTGTGCTACTAGTCTAGAGTAGTGACCCGCGGGGTATAGTTTATTTTGGCCGGCCCCCTTCAGGCGCCGTTTGTATTAGTTAATGTTTAACTGTTTGCACTAGATATAGTGTGTCCACACATTGGTAGAATATTAAATATACTAATGAATGACCAGGCAGTACTAATGAGGAATAGACCGGCCATAGTAACTTAATAGCCTAGATTCCTGGTAGCTCGCCATTAACTATTTGTATACCTATAGTTCCTCTTCTACGAGCGTATTCTTTGTGTTTCTTAATTCACTATGGGGTTAACTCATGCTAGCTAGCTCATTTAACTACCAACGTTGTAACTCTTTATACTAAGACTTTCTAGAATTTGGTTTCGTTAACTATTATTATTATTCATGTAAATGCCTTTCAGGTCTAAGTCTAGTAGCCGCTAGGCTGGATAGGTGTTATGTATTGTTGCTTAACCTGATATTAATATTTGCTTCATATTTAAATTGCCGTTGTGTTGAGGCAGACGCACCTTCGTAGCGGAATGTGTGTTAGTTCTACTTTAACAAGTTACTCCCATTCGTAATAAAGACAAAGACTTTACCTCACTTGTGTTGATTGCATAACCTAGGTGTTTCACTCCAAATGTTCCCTAGTGGGATACCTCTGTCAAAAGTAACTGATTTAAATTCTCTTAGCAAACAAAGGACTGTCTTGTGTAATATCTCGTAAAACCATTAATTATATCAACTAGTTTCTAACTAAAGAAACTTATTTGTCAAAAGCGCAACACAACATCCGGTTCAACAAAACTCGAGAGTGTGTTTTCTGCAGCGCTAAGGTGAGGCACTTGATTTTCGTGGAAGCTATACTATTATTCACGGACTAATCCACATTTCGTCGTGAGGGCCTTTACAACTATCATAACAATCACGTCTGGTCGTACGAGAATCCACACGCAAATGTTTCACGTGGATTTCAGGAGCGTTTTAAGCTAATGCGGGAACATGTATTAGAGAAAACGAATCACTTGGACCATACCTACCACTAACTCAGCTCAACGGACACGTCTAGAGGATGTTTCTCCAGGAAACACTTCCTGAACTGTTGAAAACTGTAGGCCTACCTCTCGCAATAATACATAAGGGTTAGGGTACCAGTCTACACGAGAGTACTTCAATGATACTGTACGTTGCCAGACAGATGGATTAGACGTGGTTGGCCGGTTAAAAGGCCATCGCGATCCCCAGATATTCGTTAGATTTCTTCCTTTGTGGATACATGAAGACTGCTATCTCCGAGATCCCGACTACAAGTGAGGAAGACCTAGTGACGCCGGTAGTGTGCGCACTATGCCAGACTTATTTGACCGTGTGCGTCAGTCATTATCCGGCGACTGCAACTGCTCTTTGTGGCAGGCGGAGGGAGTTTTGAACAGCTGCTGTGATGTGACCGCCTAATGATATGCAACTTGCTATACACGTATGTACTTACAGCTGCGTACTCCCGGCGTTGTTGCGATTAACTTCAACTTACATTTATTTAGTAGTACAAGATGACTTTTCCGGACAATTTCTTTACTAGGTTTCTCTGTTTCTTTTTGACCACAGATGTTGAGGTTTAAGTTTGGGCAGAGAGCTCAGAAACATTCTGTATGAGACCCTAAACCACCAGGCTTTACATGCGTAGTTCTAACCAATGTAAAGAGAGGTTGCGCCAGAGCCAAGTACACAAGCCAGCGCGTTACATACACAAAGTCAAACTAAGTTGTTAAAATTCAGGTCACATTTTGAAACTTAGATGATAAATAAAACTTGAAAATTCACCCCAATGTTCAATAAACGTCATTACCCCACTCACCCGCTTTGGTTGCCGCGTGGTCTAACGCACTACTCTCACAGTAGACTAGACTGCCGATGCAGGGGAGATCGAGGTTTGAATCTCGGTCGGGTGTACTGAGAGTGGTTTTCCCTAAATGGTTTTCCACTCTCCCTCCACGTAGATGCGGGCACGCTTCCTATAAATATGACCTTTCTAATTCCTAAAACCATTAGTGTAATTAGTACATAAGCTTATAACCCAAATGGTTAGTAAGACGCGGTGCTAAGAAAAATGAATCTACTTATTTAAAAAATACATGTCTTTGTATTAAAATATAACTTCTGTGTACTGGATGACGTAAGCAATGACGTAATCATATTCCTCCAATTGTCTATTCTCTTTACATTTGTTCTAACGACACGCGATGACATGATAAACAAAATGTCAATGAGTTCACGAGTTCACTCTGAACAAGCATAAGCGTGTTCATTAGTTTATTGAATTTGCATTGAAAGTGTTTTTTTTTTAAAAACAAGTCTAGCACTCACCCGCCTCAGTGGCGTAGTTAGCTAGCGCGCTAGTTTCGTGTTGCGCTAGACTGCCAAGGGCGGGGAGATCGAGGTTCGAATCTCGGTCGGGTAAACTGGGGGTTGTTTATCCCAAATGGTTTTCCACTCTTCCTCCATGCAAATGCGGGTTGATTTCCTCTAAATTCAACCTTCATAATTCCTAATCCATTAGCATAATTAGTACTTAAGCGTATAACCCGAACGGGTAGTAAGACGCGGTGCTAAATATTATTATTATTGAACAGTGGACCTCGCTCCCTCCATTCAACATATCACGTTGTCATGTTCTTATCGTTACTACAGTCTTAACATTTCTCTTTGGATTTCAAGTGGAAATATCTCCTATAATTTCTCCTTGGACTTTAGGTTGATATATCCACTCAGTGATCAAGTTAGACACAAAACAAGATTAATATTATTTTATTCAATAATATTTTAGCTATCTTTGTTCATGTGGCTTAATGCGTCAGTCTCACAATATATATATGTTAAAAAACGAACATATAATAAATCGTTCGGCCTAGATTTAAAAAGTATCCCTGCCAAATTTCGTTAATATTGGTCAGCACATTTGGCAGTAAAATCGGAACAGACCTCCGCTCGGCTCTAGGAGTCGCTAATAACAATATAGTAAATACATATTCTTTAGCACCACGTCTTACTACCCATTCGGGTTATATGACTATGTACTGATTACACTAATAGTTTAGGAGTTAAGAAGGTTTTAATCTAGAGGAAGTGCACCTGCATTTGTGTGGATGGAGAGTGGAAAACCATTTAGGGGAAAACACCCTGTCAGTGCACCCGATCTCCCCGTCTTCAGAAATCTAGTCTAACACGAGACTAGCGCGTTATACCACATGGCCACCGAATCAGGTAATATAATATTAAAAATAATCAGAACACAGAAGGAAAAATCGTATCTGACGGTTATAAAAGTCATTAGTTCTACTTTCATGTATCCATACGTAAAGTCATTTGATCTGCAACTGTCAATTATTTTCGGTGATATCCATACCTATAAAACAATGTTAATAATATACCGAGATACTATGACTGTTGAACGAAAACAAATTTGTTTGTATTTTCTAAACTATCCTACCTGAAACAATTTAAATTTAATTTTCACTTCGTAGCCCCACGAAATATCAACCATGAACTTATGTCTGTCTTTAATAAGAGTAAGAATATAAAATGACGGCTTCATTATCATCTGAACGTTGTTTGAAATTGAACGAGTATTAATAGGATTATTTCAAGGGTCATTAACGACCACATTTTATTATTTTATTAATCTGGAACGAATTAGAATCCGACACCTTAGCTCAGTTGGTAGCGAGTATGTCTACAGAGCTAAGGGGCCTGTGTTTGATTCCCGGCATGGCCAAAATATTTATCATCGGTGAAATGTTGGTTTACCCTTTTACAGTGATGAATTAACGGCCGGGGGCTGGATGTTGTGTCTGTCCTAGTCTTAGGTTAGATTATAAGGCATATGAAAGCCTAGCAAGCCGGGAGTGGAAAATATACGGCTTGGATAAGAGCCCTTTTATGCAGGCGTTTTGTAACGCGCGACACACGGCGGCAAAAGCCGTCGCGTTTTCTAAGTCACTGGGAACAAATGAGTCCTTTTATGCTCTGCCGTCCGAAAAACTTGCCGTCGCGTTTTGTAAAACATGCCGTCGTGTTTTACAAAACGCCCGCGGCAAAAGCCGCCCGAAATAATCTAAGTACATGGCATCTTATGGGTCCATTTATGCAAACGCGCCGCTTGTTTGCTCTCCGTTGTCTGGACATCAGAGCTGCCAACCCCCGGCTAGTAAATAATATCTGACCAGTTGCCTGGAGGTTTAAAAATAGGATTATTTTGTTATTTGAATAATTTATATTTTTATCATTTTTATTAAAAAAATAATGATTTGTATACTGAACGTTTTAAAGATGAAATCAAGAAAAATAAAGTAATTTGAAAATTAACTATCGGAGAAGTAAAAAACCAGAAATATAAAGAAAAGTCACTGGATAGAAAGAAGTGTGTTATGTGTTTTTCCATTCAAAAATAGTTTTGAAAAACTTGTTGCTGTCGTCTTTTAATTTTTTTTAGAGGTTACGAAATACCTCATCTTCAAATCTTGTAAAGTTGATGGGATGAAAATCCAATTTTCTTTCCCTTTTTTCAATGTAAGGTAACAATACGCCGAATAAATGACGCGCGGATACATCTTACACTCTCCAACACAAAGACATTGGCAGCACTGATACGATCTATCCTCCCCACTACTATTTTTTATCGACGGGCGGCAAATGCCGCGTGCATAAAAGCAACCTAAAGGAGTGACCCGGGCTGGAAACAGTAATGGATGTCAAGTAAATTAAAAGTATGAATAATTAGATAATCACAGAAACCAAGCTAAGAAAACGTTCTCAATCAAAGGTTTTGTTCCTGTGAACTCACTGTAGCGTCTTGCGAGCCCCAGTTTGTGAACCACCGATGTAGAGTAGGCGCATACACACAAGGGGTCAGCATATATCACCCTCCCCCTTCCACCCACCGTCCTCCAAGATGAGATGAGTATTGCTCTCAATAATCTGGCCGCGCCTGCTGTTCCTTGGACAGGAGAAAGAGCCTTTCCAACTCTGAGACTAGGGCAACACTTGAGGTCCTTCTCGTCGCAGGAACATCTCAGCCACATATGTCCTTTGAGCTTATACAAGGAGCAGGTGCAGAACATCGATATTGACGCCACCGATATGGGGGGGGGGGGGGTTTGCCGCCCCCAAAGGGAACTCCCCTCTTTTCCCCACCGGGGATCGGGGGTGGAGTCTGGGCGGGGGGCAGNTCACGATGCAGTTAACTTAACATAAGAGATGTCCTGGGAGGTCTTTTACTTTAAGTGAACGTTACTTGAAGGGTATCACGTGATCTAGCCAGCCAATCATTATGCGAGTGACGTCAACAGGGCTATTTAGTAATTCATTTGTTGGTTTTATGACCAATGTTTACTCTTTAGCGTAAGTTCTAATGATCAGACATAGAATCAAAATAATTAAACTAAAATAGGAAAGCTAAATTTATCAAAAAAGTTTTTTAATATATATTTATTATATCGATTGAAAACTGTAAACACTCACAGATCAACACTATACAACTAGTACAAATCACAGATCATACTCGAGAATGAAGATGTTTGGCTCGAGTTGTTACGTTAAGTTACGTAAATCGTGATCACACATTAAGTTAGGTTAACTTTAAGTTAACTTTAAGTTAACTTTAAGTGAACGTTACGTTAAGTTGATCGTGATCCCGGCATAAATCTGTCCCCACCTTCACTCTACGTGAGTTCTGGTACATTTATTTTAATTTCTACTTTACTCATCGCCACCCCTCTAACGCATGCGTATTACCCGAATGGGTGGTCTCGAGGTCTAATATGTTAATCTCGAGTTGGAATGGATTGCTGGTGACGGGAAGATCGAGGTTCGAATCCTTTCCGGATATAATGAGGGTATATTTTCCTCCCTCCACGCAATTTAGGATGCATTTATTCTAAAACCTACCTTATACTTTCTTTATTGCCGCGTCTTACTACCTGTTCAGGTTATACGTATTTATGATAATTACTCTAGTGAGGTAGGGATGAGGGAGGAAGCATTTTAGAGGTAGTTTACTCACATTTGTCTGGAAAGAAGAGTGGGAAAACATTTAGGAAGATCCACCCTCAGTAGACCCGACAATGATTCGAACCCCGATCTCCCCGTCATGAGCAGACCAGTCTAAAACGAGAGTGACGCCTTAGACCATTCGGCCAACGAAACGGGTTACCTTCTACTTGCCGCTAGTGTAAATATTCATGTATTCCGGACGGGTAGTAAGATGCGGTATGGAAAACACACATGACGTTAATACACATAAGTTGTTCCTATCAAACCTAAAAAAGGACACATAATTTGTTTGATATTGTGTATTCCTACCTCATAGCATGAAGAGGTAATTGAACAGAGAGGGGAATAATACCTTCACATACGTGGTTTTTTTTATCGTATGGCATATATGACCGGGAGAGACATGACATCCAGTTCGGTCGCCTGTATGTAGACTATTTACCGCTCTGGTGGCACAGAGCGCTGCCCAGGGTAGCCTACACCATAGGCGTTGTCTACATGTACCCGCAATGAGATGATGTGGTGATCAGGCCGGGATTAAGGCATGTGCCAAGTGTGCCACGCACAGGGGCCCCCGTCCACCTGGCGAATAAATCACTTTGACTTGTCATATTTATTTTGTGATTATTTCAATATGTGTTTTTAATTTATCTCAAACTAATCTAGAAATTCCCTAACCGAAGGGCGCTGGTAGCCTGGTATTACGCCAAGTCCGACAGCCCGTGCTTAATGCAACCTTTGCTTTTGGCAAACCGGAAATACTACACATCTGCAGACGGTACCGTTGACTTTTGACAGAAAAATAAGCATTGATTTTCTATTGACAATTTCTGAGGTAAAATAATAAAATTATTAATAATTAAAATGCAACTGCACTGAAATAGTCTATAATTATATAATTTCAAGTATAATTATATTATTAGCTATCAATTTACATTACTATAATCCACTAAGAATATAATAGACTATAGTTAAATAGTTACTATAGTATTAATAATTAATATGCTAATAACAAAACTCACGGTACTCACCATCAGGAGCGGATCGAGGTCATTTTCATAGGGAGGTCATAATTATAGCTAACATAGTTATTTACAATGTGAGATTTCTGTTTAGAGACATTTAAATATTTCTCATTCAAATTTGATCTTATGTAGGTTTTAAAACATGGTCACCCTCTCCAATTTTTTAAAATCAGATAGTTTTTATAAACTATTTGGGGTGGCCCTCCTTCAACAATTAAAAAAAATGGGTCACTCTAGAAGCTACCAGTAGTATTCGCCTTGATTTTTTTTTTTAAATTAGATTCTTTTATAAGCCATTTAAAATGTTCCTAGACTAGAAATTTTTGAAATTTGGATGCCCCTCGAAGCTATTTAGGGTGATCCTCACCTTAATGTTTGACGATAGTTAGATACCTCTAGAATATAATCTTTGAAGTGGTCTTCCACCGACAAATTTTGAAAATTGAATTATTTCAGAAATTAGGCTATTTGGGGTGGTCCTGGCCTGAAAATTCTTCAAAATTATATGCATCTAGAAGCTCTTTGGAGTTGTCCTCCCATATACATTTTTTAAATTCGGATGACCTCGAAAGCTATTTAGAGCTTTCCTCTCCTGACTTTTTCTGCCAGTTAGATGCCTCTAGTCTAGTAGTTATTTGAAGCGGTCTTTTCTGTCAAATTTTTGACAATAGAATGCATCTAGAAGTCATTTGGAGTTTGATTTAAGGCCATCTTTCAGCTTCATATTCGATGATATCAGATGATTTGAAATATATCCAGGGGGGAATGTATTCCAGGGAGGGGCAAATTATTTCCAGGG
>CABFWO010007186.1:12415-27352 GCA_902155825.1 Timema genevievae
TCTCTAAATAAAATTATCCATATATGATATATATATATATATATGTAAGATTCCTAATAATTCATTGGGGAACTAAGTTTTAAAGGTCCCAAGCTCTATTTGGCACAGGGCCCCCAAAAATGTTAATCCGGGCCTGGTGGTGATAGTGAATATGGAGGTTTGGGCCAGTGAGAGTCTTAACCTAAATTAAGCCCAATTTACCAAGCGCTGGTGACCTTAGGTATAAATTCCTCTTAATAGACAAATACCCAAGGTACCAGCCGGAAATCGAACCCGGGATCCGTAAGTTCGTATCCAGGTGCACTTACAACTACAACACGCGGCCGGATTTCAATTATTGACTAGGTGAGTGAGGAATGTGACAGATGGAATGTTGAACTGTTGCATTCCTCACTCGTCCTCTTCTCCCTCAACGCCTCACTAAAACGAACGTTTGTGCAACCTTGCCCCCCAACCCACTTCGGTGGATGCGTGGTCTAACGCGCTACTCTCGCAGTAGACTAGACTGCCGATGATGGAGAGATCCAGGTTCGAATCTCGGTCGGCTGTACTTAATTTGTTTTCCAAAATAATTTTACACTCTTCCTCCACGCAAATGTGGATGCACTTTCTATAAATATAACCTTCCTCATCTCTAGAACCATTTGCGTGATTAGTACATAAGCGTATAGCCCGAACGGATAGTAAGACGCGGTACTAAAACAAAATTAACTAACCTTTGAAATAATCTATTAAAGGTTTTCACTTCCTTTTGAGGTAGACAATTATAATTTATAAATATTAAAAACTCATACTAGGATTTTGGTAGAAAAATTATTTATAAAATACAAACATATTTTTTGCAGTCATCACTGAAGGAACTACTACGGTATATTATTAGTGATATTTTTTAGGTAATTATATTGTTATCAAAAGTGACAACTGCATATCACATGTCTTGATGTATGAACACGTAAAAGAATATTTAGTAATTTTTCTAGCTGTAAGATAAGACTCTTCATATGAAAATTTGACTGTAGTTTAACATTTTACCTTTCGATGTTTATGAGTGTATGAAAAAAAAACCACTAAACGAATAACACAAACCCGTTAATGACGATTGCACTATCTGGTCTCGATATCGTCATTAAAACCCTCGCGTCATTAAAACCGCCACGCCAGTGAGCACGAAAATAATGCTCGAGGAGTATTGAAAAAGTCCCCACGTACGATATCCGCAATTTGCAAACGTCGAGTTTCTGGATATGACAAACAAATATACCTTTTATCACTTGGAACTCCCTTCGCGCGCGTTTCCGCCATCTTCAATTAGAACAGCGACTTAGTCCACGGACCGATAATTAAAACCATTCATCACAAATTGGAACGCTGCCCTTTCCTACATTTTTTAACATTTATTAGCTTCCGGTAAAATGTTCTCGACGCCAAGACTTGGTGCGATAATTGTTCGGTTTGAACTATGGCTGCTATGGGAGATGAATGTGCTCACATTGTCTGCTAGCCACAATCAGTCGTGCAGTTCTACTCTGACTCTGAACAAAGATAGAATCAAACTGCTACTTTGTCTACAGATGTTCTAAAGGTACAACCCAGTCACACATGGCCGTAAATCAGTGGTGCGCACATAAATGTACTTGGGTGGTAAATAAAATGTATCAAAGCTACTAGATTTATGTACTCTTTTCCAATTAAAAATTGTAGGGGCACTTTGACTAATAGTCAGTGCTTGAACATTTTTAGAGTGGCTCATCAGTCAATCAAAAATAAAAAATAAATCGGACTACATCCACGCAATTTATGTTAAAAAATTTAAGCTACGTAACATTGCGTACCAAACCAAAATATATTGGATCACTGTTTTTTGAAAGAAAAAAAAATGAAACATTCTTTTAACCCATTTCTTCACCCCTCACACGCGAAGAAAACAAGCTAAAAATGCGACAAGACACGCCAAATGTTACTCACGATTATTTGTTTGCGTTGTGTTTTGAGGTCCAAACGGTTTCAATATTGGCAACCCTGATTTATATATATATATATATATATATATATATATAATCTCAAAATCACCCTCGAACTGTAATAAGATATCAATATCACCTTGCGAGAGAATAGCTATACTCCATTCACAGTGGGAATTACTCTCTGAAAGGTCTTTTTTTCCTACCAATATCCTACTATAGATTTCTGGTACGGAAAAAGGCCTTTCAGAAAACGATTTCTACGCTGAACAGACTTTATTTAATCATATCATTATCTTATCTACGCTTCAGTCGAAGAGTAATATCGACATTCACCTTGCGAGAGTCGCTAAGTACCATAGCTTATATATACGATCTATTCGAACCATAATATCGATAATAAATCTTGAGAGAGTCGTTATGTAGTCATATCGACAGAATAGCTTATGAAGTATCCCGCTCAACCATAACGAAACTAACGATTAACAACTTTTTTTTTTACTCGACAAGCAAAAATGGTACACCTTTTGAATATCAATTCTTAAGCGTGGTTTTAAAGCTTAGCCTAGCCTAGCCTATGCATTCGACACATTTTCACTGCTCGTTATTATACTCTTGGATTACCACTTCTATGGTTTTAAATGACAGCTAGCAGAAGCTAGCAGATGCTATCAGTAATTCCAACATTGTCTGAAAGTAACTTTTGTCAACATATTTGGAAATAATAATTATTTGGTAAGTGTCACTATTATTATCATTAAAAATATTATCAATCACTTTTAACAATACTTCCCCAAGGATTACAGTATAATTTTATTTTCCATTATCAAATTTAAGATAAAAAAGTCTAGTAAATTCATTCTAGTTTTTCTTTTAACTCTTGTGGCAATTACAGGTTAAATAGCTCGTGAAATTTACATTTAATGGTATTATATTCAGTTATTAATATTTTTATAACTGGCCTCGCATTTATTTAACATAAATAAATGGTTTGTAATAATAAAGAGGGAAAAGATACTAAATGTTTGTAAAATAATATAAAGTTTAAATCTTGTAAACATGAGTATGAATACAATTCGTCGTCCAACCTGCATCAAGTTCCTCTACGTCATCAACCGGCAGCATAGCTTCTATCCAGTGGCCATATTTGTTTTCAGCATATAAGGCCAATTTTAACGTTCTCTTGCTTTTAATAATTAATTTTAACTAAACAGCAAAAGAAAACTTCAAAACTAAACAACAAACCAAACGGTTATTTTCATAACAAAAATCTAACAATTTTAAATAGACATTATAACAGTGAATTATCGTATAAAATACAGTTAATAAAACCACGTGCGTGAGTCAACAAGTTTAAGAGAACAAAATATTTGATAGTTGAGTACCTATTTAGGCGTGTCTATGCTACTGTTAATAATTTTATTACAAATTTGAATAATACAGTGTTTTTTTAATATTAGTTCGGCTACTTAGTAATCTGTGTGTTCTTTTGTGAATATTAGTTCGGTGTATGAGCGTGCTATCCTTGGAAAATAAACAGTTTTTTCGGTGATCTTAGAATAATTATTTTTCTAATATAACATTAAAGCGTGTGAAAAAATAGCGAGTGTTTCTCAGTGATCGATATACATTATTCGAAAATTCAAGTGTATCAAGACTATTAAATAAATATTTTAACCCCAAGACTGTGTTGTGTTGCCCTCTAGGCTGAATCTCGAGTTTTAGGATTTTTATAGTATTCCAAATAAATCTGTGAAGTGTAATAAAATATACTTGCGAGTCTTTCTCCAGTGTTGATAAATAAAATACCAGGCTAGGATTTCAAGTTATAAGTTATTGTAGTTTTATTAGAGACTTTGTTATAACTGTTTAAGAGTAGTGAATTTAAAATAGATTTTTGTTGAATTACGATAGCTTTTGATTTGTCATTGTCATTTATTTTATAGGCCTAAACATATTTTCTAGGATATTGATTTTTGTTTGTCAAATTATTTAAAGTCATCATAAATAGGCCTACACATTAAAACAAAATAATATAACATATTGTAAAGGCGAGCATAAGCCTGAAATATGTGCCAAGAGAATATTTTTTCTTCGAGAATACCTCCAGCATATGTCCGATTCAATATATGTGGATTTTGTTTACCTTGATGAAACCCGGATTTTTTTATAGAGGTAAGATGTTGATAAGTTTGAATTGTTATATAGTACTTATACAATAGCACAAAATCTTTAGTTTTTAATTGTTTTATACAGTTCATAACCTCAAATTGAGGCTGTAGAACATATAAAACATACAGTTTTTGCATGTTTCAGACACATTTTACTAATATATTATATAGTTGTATTCCCTCCAAAAACTATTAGATTCTTTTTAAATCTAGTTAATAGATTTAATGATTTATTTTATCCTGCTTAAGAATAAACTAGAGTGTTTAAAAAAAGGGTGGGGAAGGGTGCGCAAAAACCAGTAGATATAAGACACTTTTTTATACAAGCTAGTAAATAAATAATAATTTAACATCATCCTTTTACTCATAAGGATACGGATAATCGATTTGAGCTAAAACCAAAATTAACAAAAATATTCGTTATGATGAACAATTAAATCAAAACTCACCTAAGTCACGGGGTATTGTCATATCGCTTAGCGGGATCCTAATAATTCAAGAAAAACGTTTTAATAATGCTCGAAATATTAGATTTTGACAGTTTGGAATAGTTTATAATAATAAGGATTACTAATTGCATATTACAATACTTTAATAGCCCGGTAACCCAATAACTTAAACCTAGATAACTTAAATTAAAATTTCGAACAACAGTTTAATATTTACGTTTCTTGGTGATTTTGGTGAGTTGTGTAAAGTTGTAGTTATAAAAAGGTTTTCAAATAATTATAATATGAGTAAGGTATCATTGGATTCTCCGTATCCTTGTGAGGGAAATGATTGTATACAATAATTTATTACTTGCTATTTTGTGTAAAAAAGGAATAAAAAATTCAAGTACAATTTGTTTTTCTACTCAATCATTATTTTATTTGTTAGTGTTGATTTGTTCAAGCCATTAGGCTTAATTTATTTATTTTTAAATAAGCACCAGACTTCCATAGCTGGGTGTGAAAATTTTTTCCTCAAATCTGGGTTCAGGTATCAAGTGAAACTTTAACTATGATACCACAGTATACCTATTTAATACAACTAGGCCTAGGTCTTTATGAAAAACATTGTCATGTCTCTCGAAAAACTATTACACTACTCATAGGCGTTGACATTTAGTTGTAAGAAGGTCCTACATAGCCACAAAGGTTTTAGTTTTTAAACACTAGGCTACCACAACTGTGTGTGAATAATTTTTTCTCAGCGAATAGGTTCATGTTTCAAGCGCCACTTTAATAAATGTAGGGTAAGGGACTTGATACAAATATGCTTAGACCTTTATGAAGTGCTCGAAAAATGAATTAAGTCTGCGAGTAAAAGTTGTTTTTCCACATAACTGTGCAATATTTAATTAATTAAACCATTGTAAAGGCCCACTTTTCAATTGATATGACTGGCTGCCAAAATATAGGTTAAGCCTACTTATAATCCTTCGGCCAAACTATTCAAATCATCAAAGAATCTTGTATTAATATTTGGTTTAGTACTAACGATCACCATAAGTCCATATATTTTTCTATAGGCCTACTACACATTCAGATTTTTCACATTTATAATGTTATTAATAATCTACTAACAAATAATTATTTGTAAAATAACAAAAAATTATTAAAAATTATTTATTTATAATAATAAAAACTAAGATGGGATTAAATACAAATTTAAAAAAAATTGTATTATTATAAAATTAATATTATAAAATTTAATATTATAAAATTATAATATCTTATCACGTTTATAATGTTATTAATAATACTATTAACAAATAATTATTTGTAAAATAACAAAAAAATTATTAAAAATTATTTATTTATAATAATAAAAACTAATATGGGATTAAATGCAAAATTAAAAAAATAATATCATGGAAAAAAATTAATAATTAATACTAGCCCTAACATCAACATATCAAGGTCAACCATAAATCAAAAATAAATCAAAAATATATAAAATAAATAAAACAGTCATATATGTTTCTTGTATAGACCTCAATTTTGGCTGTCAGAAGTGACAGCTGATAAACACATGTTTTTGCAGATCATATGGTTCGGCGGAGGGATACATAATTTGGTCTGGTAACTTTTCAAAGCTGTCAGCTGTCAGTCAGCACCAAAGAAGCTATGTGGGACCTATAGTTGTACTTCATCTTTTTATTATTTATTTTTAAGGGGAAGATATCTCTCTCGAGATATCGTTCGACATTTCTCACACTCTCTCTGTGCTGGTTATAACGACAACTTGATCACTGTTGTTTCTGTTGATTGTGTCAACGTAGAGCCTGGGTACTTTTTATTGCTCAGGAGAATCTTTTTAAGCTCGTTTGAACGTTTTAAACAGGGCAGTTTTATTTGGAACACTTTGATATTTATTTTTTGATTTATTTAAGGTAGGTATTTAACATGCACATTCTAAACCGACTGATTATATCAACACACGCCTTATAAACTAACTTAAATCTAGAACAGACACAACGTCCAGCCTCCCGGCCGTTAATTCATCAGTCATCAATGTGAAAGGGGAAACCCACATTTCACCAATGATGAACTCGGGACCCTTAGCTCAGTAGATAGATACGCTACTGACTAGGCTAAGGTGTCGGATGATGTTTGTTTCTAACATTGCCTTTGGTTATTGATGGTTTTTAATTAATTATGTTTTAAATTATTCTGAATGGGTTGTTGTGTTGTCGCCACGCATGTATTGTGATTATACAGAACAAACATAACCTTCCCCGTTGTGTGGTGGTCAGTGTATCCGAGTACGAGTCTTGAGGTTCCAAGTTAGATTCCCGGCTGGTACCCTGGGTAGTTTTCCCAAAAGGGGAATCAACTCAACGGTCATCAAGATTAATTCCACACCCTTATATTCACTATCATCATCACCTCATCTCATCTCATTTCATCGCGACATGGAAAGAACCTCCACGGAAAGATTGTACGATTAGTATGTTCGGGCGTCCAACGGTATATTAGTGTTGGTTAATCTTTCCACCATTAGGCTAGGAATGATGAAGCAAAGTCGCGTAATACTATTAAAATATTAGAATAAAATCATTTTCCTCTTTAACAAAAGGTAGCTTTAGATAATAATAATAATAATAATAATAATAATAATAATAATAATAATAATAATAATAATAATAATAACAATAATAATATAATAGCACAGCGTCTTACTACCCGTTTGGGTTATACGCTTAGTACCATTTACGTTAATGGATTAGGAATTGGGAGGGTTTAATTTAGAGGAAGTGGACCCGCATTTGCGTGGAGGGAGAGTGGAAAACCATTTAGGATAAACCCCCCCCAGTTCACCCGACCGAGATTCGAACCTCGATCTCCCCGTCCTCGGCGGCCGAGCTCAACACGACTAGCGCGTTAGCCAACTACGCCACCGAGGCGGGTAAGTAGCTTTAGACATTATAAATCATACACTCTAATCAGTCTATATGTTTCACATAAACATTATATTAACTTATAATATATATTGTGTATAGTTACCTGTAATATACACTCCAATTATTTTAAAAGGAAATATAATTTGCATGCGCATAAAGAAAGTGTTGGCGGGATATAGAGAACTTTGATTAATATAAATCGAATCATCACAGCAGCGCGTAGTGGAGGCTCGCACAACTAACTATCAGCTCATCTCTATAGATGGCTTCTTCGAAACGGGTCTTCGAGAGGGGGGATGGGAGGAACATATTTCCTCCTCAATCTCTATGATTTCCTAGGAGTCCAATTATTTCCCGCGAACACCGCTCGTGTCTATTCTGTACCCCGTGCGTGTTTCAACTGACACGATGCTACGGAACTCTACATGTAATATATCTTAAAATCTCTATATATACAGGGTGGCCCACGGAAAAGTAGCCCGCCTTCTATATCCAGCAGGCGCCTCACTCTGAATTGGAGGAGGTCAATCCTCTTCCACCCATATTGTGACATGAAGAATGAGCAAGTGAACTGCTTGTCTAAAGCTTTATTGACTTACCCACATGTTACAACAGAAGGTGGAAGGGGATTGACCTCCTCCAATTCAGAGTGAGGCGCTTGCTGGATATAGGAGGCGGGCTAATTTTCCGTGGGCCACCCTGTATAAAAGCGAACGCCCTGACTGAATGACACATTCATCACTAATTCTCACACTTCCCACGAAGCTAGAGGGCTGAAATTTGGCACAGGTGTTCCTTATAAGCTAGTTAGGAAAAGTAAATATGTTTCATTCCGATGTTTTGTGATTAAGGGGGTGAAATCGTGGTGGCTACCCTAATCAACAATATTGCTTTATAAACTTTTTTAAACGTTTAAAGGGTAATAATCCGATAAGATGGTTCTAATAATACCTTCGAGAAAATATAGCAGTTATTTTTAACCCCGTATATGTTTCTAAGGGGTGGTAAAAAATGAATATAGACAATTAATTAAAATATGTAATTACGTTTTAATATGCAACTCCAAGAGACGGTAGAAGTCTATTTTGTTGAATCTTGTGGTGTTTGTAGTGTCTGTGTGAGTGAGAGGGCCCGGCCCGGGGCGGCGGTGTGTGGTGGTGGGGAGTGGTGGGAGGGGGGTGAGTCCTATCCAGCCACGATCAGCTGATAACGCCCCAGGCAGAAGGCAAAGGGGCCTGCCGAAAATAAAACTCCCCATGAGAAACGATACATGGTCACCTCCTCGCGGTGTTTCTCGGACCATGCCATTAAGCTTCAAACAACAATTCCTCATTTTCAACCAAAAATAGATAATAACACAATATCCCGTGCGAAGAACGGGGATTCGGCTAGTATATACTAATAGCGCGCAATTTGAAACTGATTTTAAAAAGTGATAGCGCTCATCGGTATAGTAATAACAATGCTTTTTATATAGTGACGTTGAAATAAATTGTCCCACTCTTCGATTTAATCAAATATTACCAACACAAAATAATAAAAATTAAAAATTAATGTACTATTATTTTAATGTGATCAATGGACGAAATCAATAAAAATTCATTAACTATAACTATAACACAAAAAATATATTAAAGTTAGTAAAAGATTGATTAGTGTTAAGATCTTTTTTTAGTTGAGATATACAAAGTTGAATAAAAAACAATCTTAGCGTGTAATAACAATTCAATTATTCAAAATTCTAATGTTATTATTTGCTAAAATTGTTTTTACTTAACTTTATATATCTCAATTATAAAAACTTAGCACTAGTCAATCTTTTTATTAACTTTAATCAATTTTTGCAAAATCTTTCATAATAATTGTTAAGAATTTTCAGTGATTTCATCCATAAGTATTATTATTTTGTTTTAAACGCGACTTAATATATTATTTTAGAACTTTTCTAAAATGTTAAAATATTACCAAGATTTATTAATACAGTATGTTTTTTTAAAACGCGATTACCGGAATTTCCTTTAAATTGAACTTTTTTTTAACTTTTTACAGTGTCTTTATTTTATTATAAATAACAAGTTATGTAAAGATATATTTAAAACGACACAATGATGCTTAACGGCCTGTTAAATACTGGCCATGTTTACCTACCCATCACTTCTTTGTAGGTCAACGAAAATTGGAAATTGCTTCAATTTTGTCTTTCACACTATTTTTATTGCCTAGATTGAAGACGTTTAAATTTATTCTATTTTTTTCGAGATATTAGTTCATGTTTGGTTTGGTCAGGCTTACGACATGAAGGTTTTTTTAAGTAACTAATATTCAGCGTTGCTATAATTTATTAACCTATGATTCATAAATATTAATCCTTTGAAAAACAACAATTTTTTCCTCGTGATTGTTAAGTATCTGCCAATTGTATCGTTGGGCACGCGGACCAAGAAGAGTTAATTTAGTTTGGTTTACCCATGACAAGGAGGCCAGGGTTCAAATTCCGACCCGTTCTATTCAGGACGTTTTAACCTAAATGTACGAATCAAAGGTTAGCTTGGAACGTCCAATGTATTTGGTCTACTGACAGCATGAAGCCACAACCGAGTCACCGGTGGTTGTAATATCAATTACAGCTCTTAGTAGCCGATGATAATCACACTTCCATCACAGACGTTGCCTTAAAATATGAGTTAAGAATGATCCTAAGCACGGGATGCTCCTGGGACAGCTCAGTGGTAGAGAAAATGGCGCACTGAGGCAAAGGTCCCGGGTTAGGTTCACATGTCCTGGTGTCATTTTTCAATTTATTCTCACACTTTTAGGTTAGAGCTAGGCCCACTATCCGTGCTGTGTGTCTATATTAGGGTCAAAAACACTATCCGTACAACATGTCAGGATATAGCCTGTCTTCTAGGACAGAATCAGGTACACTATCCGTACAACATGTCAGGGTATAGTCCCAGTCTTATAGGACAGAGTCAGGTACACTATCCGTACTACATATCAGGGTATAGTACCAGTCTTATAGGCCAGAGTCAGGTATACTATCCGTACAACATGTCAAGGTATAGTCCCAGTCTTTATAGTCGAATTTCAGGCACAAAATGACCCCGTGGTATAGTGGTCAGCGCTGGTGACTACCAACCTAGGGGTCCCGGGCTCGATTCTCGGCTGGTACTATGGGTATTTCTCCCAAAAGGTGAACTATCCCAACGGTCACCCAAGCTCTGGTTAATTATATTTAAAACCCGTTTCACTGGCCGCATGGTCTAAGGCGCTAGTTACGCAAAAGACTAGAATGCCTAAGACGGGGAGATGGCGTTCGATCCAGATAGGGTGTAATGAGGAAGGTTTTTCCAGATTTGTTTTTCCACTTTCTCTCCACGCTAATGCGTGAAACCTTCTTCATACCTAAAACAGCGTTATTAGTACATTAATACAAACCTAATGGGTAGCAAGACGTGGTGCTAAAAAAAATTAGTCTAAAGTTAGGTTAAGAGTTTCTACTGGTTCCACTACCTCATATTCACTATCACCATCCCCTCAGCTCATCGGGATATGGACAGAGCCTCCAAGGAAATGATGTACGATTAGTACATTCGGGCGTCCACTGGTCAATGGTTAATTAGTACTGGCTAATCTTTCAAGCACAATATCTCTGCAATTTCTCAGGTTTGAACCACGGTCTATTAGCTCAGAGTCAGTCAGTCACACTAACAGTGCATCCTGACAGGATTGAACTCAGTGTCCTAGGGAAGAGTCAGGCATAAAAGCAAAGTAAATAAAATAATTAGGTTCCTACCGGTGAGACGTTATTCCTTTATTTCACTTTGAAAATATATTGGCGAAGGAAAACAAAAGCAATACATGAACGTATCGTAATAAAATCATAAAATTTGAATATCATTCTATTACAAATTCAATTTAGAAACAACATAAGCATAAACAACATAAGTTTATTCCACACACAATATGGCGGAGGTGAAAAATATATTCTCTCCATTACTACTTCAATTTCGTTCTTTTCGCTCCGCTCTCTTTCTACACGCTCCCTGGTTGCCGGGTTGGCTTTAAACGTTTCAAAGTTTGGTCTGGGGAGAATGAATTGCACGGGTTGTAGCTGGGCTCGGCGCATGTTGCCTATTTCTGCAAAATCATTACTTCCCCATAAGGCAGAGTGCCACAATACAATTTAAATAATATAATATTTAGATGCGGCTATTACCGTAACCAACAAATAATATAGCTTGGCTATTTAATCCATCATAATATGCGCATTCGTAATATTGCCATTATACTACCGAGTCGATTATGGCTGCGTTATCTGATAGATCGTGATCTTAATAAATCACACATATGTTGCTGACGATTTCCACACGTCCCTACAGATTCTGCCTTAAAATATGGGTGAAGAATGTCCTCAAACAGGACGGCTACTGAATAGCACAGTTGTTAGAGCATTGGCGTACTTGGTCAGAGATCCTGGGTTCAATTCTCGCGGCCAGGTGCTATTTTTCAATTTAATGGATATGATATTTAGATGCAGCTATAACCGTAACTAACAAATATAATAGCGTGGCTATTTAACCCTTTATTGCAATTTTACTTTCACAGAGTAATTTCTTACAGATGTAAATTATTGGCAGGTGTTCTTTAACACGTAGGAAATTTATGTTTTAGAGTTATGGGGAAAAAGTAATAATATATTTGCTATGTATCGGTACCAAATGAAAATAAGAACATTTACATTACGATTAGTTTTCTCTTTCTAACTCGAATATAATATTTTAAAACGAAAATGTTTCGAATCCAAATCCAATATTTTAAAATAAAACTTGTCAAAATCAAAATCGAATATTTTAGATTGAAAATGGTTAAAATCCGAATATAATGTCTTAAAATTAAAATGGTTCGAATCCAAATAGAATATTTTATAGTGAAATGTTATCAAATCCAAATCAAATGCTGTATTAGCTAAACTATCCATATTTTAATTTATTTTATTAAAATCTAAGGCCAATAAGCCATCCTCAAATAACGAATATATTTTAAGTATTGCAAGATTCGTGAGTTTATATGGTAAAGTCAAATAATGGATCCATGCGAACTTCTTTAAAAAAATAAAAATATAAACGTTTGAATTTAGAAATAAATTCCATCTAATCCGGGATCTATTTGTATTTGAAATTTTAAATCTTATAAGAACCTTTCAAAGAATAAGATTTGGAATCTAAAATCAAATACTAATAATACTAACTAGCAATATTCATATTGGGATTCTAAAATTCAAAGATTCGTACAGGCTCGATTTACATTCTGTCCCAAATCGTCTAAAATAAGGTCCTGGGAATTTATGGAAAAGGAACGAAACAAAAATTACAACAATTCAAAAACCAGTCAAAGCTGTTGCTTGCAGAGGATTCAAGCAAAAATAAAGAATTACATCAGCTGATAGATAGGACAACTTGTCAAACTGACAGTGCAGAGGATTCAAGTAAATATGAATAATGGCATCCAAGTCTGTATGAACCCTCGAAATTTCGAATTAAAATTTTGGATTTCCGATGATTCGGATTTGGTTAGAAATTTCGAGTCTTAATATTGGAAAGATTCGGACTTGATTCGAAATTTCGAAACCGATGATTCGGGTTTGATTCAAAATTTTGAGTCTTAGTATTGGAAAGATTCGGTTCTGTTTCAAAGTTTCAAATCTAAATAAATTCTAGATTCGTATTATATGAGTTTAGTTCAAAATTCGAATCTATAATTCAAACAGTGGCGGACCTACATTTTTGAGGCCATGAAGCTTGAACTGCCCCTTTGTAACCAGCAACGAGGTTTGGAGAACCACTGTTATCTTCTTCAATGGGGTTGGCCCACGACCGATCCTCACAAATAAAAAAAGCCGCTACATCTCATAATTTGATTAAAATTGTTGTATTGGATTATTTCACACGTCAAAGTCACTGGATTGAACACAAATTGCCTATGTCTTATAGTTTATGAGTTATGGAGGAGTGCATAGTAGAATTATGAAATAAAACATAGAAAATACTTCAGTCAATATAATATTTTATTTTAGACAGCTCTGAAAATATATACTTCATAAAGTAAATTTCACAAAATACTATAATTTCTATTTTTTCTAACAACATATTATTCAAGTACAATTTTATCATATGAGAGTTTCCTTGCAAAGTCATTTCCCAGAGACAATTATGCATACAAAATTTCAGCGCTGGTAGACCAAAATTTGTTTATATATATATATATATATTCCTTTCTGCTTCACAGCTAGTGATGGGCATTTTCAAGTGCAGCTTAAGAACAGTAGTAATATCGGGGAACACTTTAATAATTAGGTGTTGCTCACAAATAAGCTTTGAATTTTAGATGGCATGTTTTCTTCTGTTTTCTGGGATTTCCTAATGTGCGAGTATTCTTTGAACTGATAACACTCGTTTACTAATTTGTGGTCGGTATAATCTTTGTATTATGATATTATAGGTTTAATATTGTCCTCATCAATTTCGGAATTGTTAACCGTAAGCTGATTTATAGTGTTAAATCCTATCGAATGAATTTTCTCTTAGTTCTTTAACAAATGAAAGTAAAGATGAGAGCAGAAGATAACCTTCAAAGGGGTTTGGAGTTTCTTACTTGTTTTGTTGAAACGCTCCAGGACTTCTTCCCAAACGACTGTCAAAACAGCATAATCTAGATTTACCAACTTGTATGGATTCTTTGTATCTCTTTTATATTCAAACTTCTCTTCTGGGTCTTTAAAAATATGTTTGAGAGTTTGTAAATTATCCAAATATCCATTTTTAATTACTCGGACTGCTTCACAGTGTGCAGACCATCTAGTTACACTCAAGATATTTAGAGAAAAAGGTAGATTACCATGTGTGTTTAAAATCTCCCATCTTCGTAGATATCCAGAAAATAAAACATACAGATCCCGCAACATTCCAAATAGTCAACAACTTCAGGTACAGTAGAAACTGCATTTTCTCCAACAAGGTCAAGTGAATGGGCTGCACATGGTACATAGTCTGCGAACCTGTTGATGTCTTTAAAGAGTGCGTGCAGCCCTTTATTTTGGATGCATCATCGTAGGACTGACCAAAGATACTTTCAAGTGAGAGCTTACATTCATTTAGGACTTGTTGTACTTTACTGAACAAGGTCGTGGATGAATGGTTTTCTATCGGTAGAAATGTTAAAAATCTCTCACAGGGCAACACTGAACCACAATTACCAGGTAGTCAACATGTACCAGGTCAGGCGTAGTGTCAACAATAATATAATAGTATTTGGTGTCTAGGTTGTTGTCCAAGGAAAAATAAATGGTACGGCGCACCGCACAGACTTTCTCTCTCTTTCTATAAACTCGTAAGATTTCTGAACGGAATAATGTACA
>CABFWO010007187.1:0-27350 GCA_902155825.1 Timema genevievae
ACGCCTTCAGTTATTAGTCTCGTAACCCTTTCCCGGTTCCCCCTCTTAAGCCAGTATAGAGCCGCCCTTCGTCTTACCTCTAGGTCCAAAGGCCATATACCCAGTGTCACGTCCAACGAGTCGGCTGCTACTGTCCTATATGCGCCTGAGAGTCTTATTAGTATACCTCTCTGCAAGCTTCTTATTCTTTTACTCTGCACAACTTGCCTCAATTTGTGCGCCCAGACAGCAGCTCCATATCCCACTTTGGATACTAGGAGAGCTTGGTGATATATCCTAATGCATCGCATTGATAACCTAAATCTTCTCATTCCAATACTGATGACTTTGTTCATCAACCTGATACCCCTATTACATGCATTTTCCACATGGGATATGAAATTACCCTTCTCGTCCAACGTGACCCCTAGGTATCTTGTATTCTCACATCGTCTTATAGTCTGGCCATCTATTCTTAGTACAGGGTCCCTATGCAAGATCCCCCTGAACAGCACGAAGTTTGTCTTCGCCGGCGCCAGGTTTAATTTAACCCTTTTGCACCAAGAGTTGAGCCCTGCAAGCACAGCCACACTCTTGGTCTCTAGTTCTTTCCTCGTCCTAGCCTCCACAATTATTAACAAATCGTCGGCGAAGGCGACCACTCCCGCCGTTCCAGGGAGAGCTTCCAATTCCAGTAACCCAGGCTCAAATCCTATGTCCCAGAAAACAGGTCCACAGACTGATCCCTGGGGACAACCTTTAGTAAGCTTCTTGCTGATTTCCACTCCTGGACACCTCAGGGTCGCATATCTATCCCTACAATAGTCCCTAAAGACCCTGTAGAGATCCCCCGGGCATTGTATCCTCTTCAGCCTCTCAAAGAGAGCTGGCCACCATAAGTTATCGAAAGCACCTGAAATGTCCACGAATATTCCTACAACATATTTTCCCCCACACCTATCAATCAGGTTCATAGCCTCGCAGATAGCATCCTCTGTTGACCGTCCACTCCTAAAACCGTACTGCTGCCCATGCATGCCTACCCTCCGTCTATGTTCCGTTAACTTATTACATATGATCTTTTCTTGGAGTTTCCCACATACATTCATAAGGCAGATGGGCCTGTACGATTTCGGGAGTTTCGGGTCTTTTTCGTCACCTTTGCTGAGTATAACTACTTCACTCTGCTTCCAGATGTTAGGCACTCTTCCTTGCTCAATACACTCATTCATTAACTCTGCAAGAAAGGGTGCTATCTGTACACTAATCTCCTGAAGCACCTCGACCCTTATACCATCAGGTCCAGGCACTTTTTCCTTTTCATCCCGGCTATGATCCTGATAATCTCGGCCTGTGTTATTGGATCCGTCTTTGCTTCGTTATTGTATGGGTCTAACATCTCCCTCATCATCCTCGCTTGCTCTGCATTGTCAAGTCCATCATCATCCGGAAGCAAGGTATTTACCAGAAGTCTAGCAGACTCCTCCCACCCTTCCGTCATCCTCCCTTCTGGCTTACAAAGCGTAGAGATCATGACTGGGGGCCTCAACTTCCCAGTTGCTATTTGGAAAGGTATCCCCCAGGCATTGATCCTTAGCTCTTCCTGTACATATCGCTCCCAGCCTTCCCTCTTCGCAATTTCTAAGGCAGTGATGTACTCTTCTCTCTTATGCCTGTAACTTTCCAGTAGCTCCTGTCTACTAAAAGGGTCTACCGCCCTCTGGTATCTGTGTCTTGCTTTCCTGGACGCTCCTCGAAGCCTTCCGAGTCTGTCACTCCAGAACCTATTACCCTGGTTAGTCCCTTCTTTACTTACCGGGATGGCAACTCTCATGGCACTCTGTATGGCCCTCGTGAGCTGTTTAGCTTTCACATTTACGTTCCCTCCTCTTTCAATTCTCTCCGGAATTGTCAATTCTTGTCTTAGCTTCTCCCAGTTTGCCCTCCCCATATTATACCTTACTCTTATGTTCCTATTTATCACCTCCCCTCCTCCTTTAACCTCAAATGTGATCAGGTTATGGTCACTTACTGTCATCCCGTCCAGTACTTTCCAGTCTCTTATCATCGCTGCAGCCTCCTGATTACACAGGGTTACATCTATATTTGATTTAGCCTCTGTGGCTCCAACATATGTTGGCGGGTTCCCGAATACGTTCATCACCTCTAGTTGGTTTTCCCCAATAGTCTCTACAAGTTTTTCTCCTCTCTTATAGGCTCTAAAGCCACCTATTTCCCCATCTGTTCTCTTCAGATCATCGCTAAACCATAGAGGTGATCTTGCATTCGCATCCGCCACCACCACTAAGGGATTCTCTCTAAATGTCGCTGCTATGGCGTCTAGTTGTTCTAAATACGGCTCTATTTCCTCTCTATACTGGAAATACATGTTGACGAGGATGAACTTTAGTGCGGCTGCTCTTATTTCTACGCACGTGACCCTATCATGGCAGAACTGATCTACTCTTGTAACTGTGATATCCCTATTCAATATGGCAATTAGACTCATTTACCTCTCCCCTCCATACACCAGTCTCGCAGTAGGTGGTAACTGTGCTCCCACGATGTTGCCACCCCTCGTTATATAGGGCTCCTGGAGACATATAATGTCCAATCCCAACTCCTCCCCCACTACCTTGATCTCGACCATAACGGCCGCGCTCCGCATAGCGTTCATCTGCCCAATTTTTATGCTACCGCCTCCATCTCCCATCAGGGATTGTGAGTAAACACATAACACTTCGGCCATATTTCCTTCGGGTCAAACGCTATGCGGCCGTTAGCCTTGACAAAATTTTCATACAACTCCTCAATTTTTAAAACCTCATTTCTCCTCTCAAAAACTCTTTTAACTTTGTCCAATAGTGGTTTAGGTTCCGTCGGAAGGTTTATAGCTCTCATTTGTATCCTATCTAGTGCCTCAGGCGTTTGAAAAGCAATAGAAGATCACTTCTCGTGACCAGTTCTCATGATGTGTCTTAACGCCAGATTTAGGTTTTGATGTTCCTCCAGTCTAGAGAGATGGAGGGTCTCTTCGATGTTACTATAGATCTTACCTGGCTCCACCGATGAGGTCCCACCATTTGTGTTCTCTTGTTCCACAGTTACTTCAACCCGCTCTTAAGATTCAACTTTTGTTTCATTCCCCTCACTTATATTCCCACTTACCTGAGTCACTCCTTCCTTGTGTTCTGACTTCCCTTTAAACTCAACCGGCCCCTGTATCCAAAATTTCATTCTTTGAATGTTCCATTTGTCTCTTTTCTCTTTTAGCCTCTCTCCAGCAGATAGCTCCTTCGCCCCTTCCCCCTTAATACTATCCTTCCTTTCCTCATCCCCTTTTTCCCTCTCTTTGTGCTTTGGTTTGACCTGAATGGCCCTAACATTCCCATCTGTTATGCCCTCACCACTTATTCCCTCATCTTTTCCCACCATACTATTTCCCCTTACTCCCTCTATCTTTAACCCCTCCCGCGCCTCACCCCTCTGCTCACCCTCTCTTCTTGCCTCTCTATCCTTAACTCTCCTTCTGTACCTCTCTGCCCTCTCCTTATTTGTTCTTGTCCTATACGGAGAGTTTTTCCTACCACCCATACTTACTCCCTTACCTCCGGATCCCAATTCAAGTTTACTCAAGTCATCACCTTTATTTAGTCTGTCCAGTATCCTTTGCAGTACCTCAACTAACTCCTTAAGGTCGTTAGTCATATTGCGTATCTTGGATCTGCCTGTCCAGGAGGAGCTGGTAAGTAGGGCATTCTCTGTTATTCGGATGTTTGCATTTGTCCTTGCCTCTACTACTACAAGGTATACATTTCTTCACCTTTTCTTTACAGTCCTTCATCATATGTCCCTCTTTTCCACAGTCTCCACATACGGATTCCTTTTTGGTACAGAATTTTGCCCTGTGTCCCAAATCCCTACACTTATTACACCTAGTAACTACTAGGTAATCTTTTACTGATACACTGGTAAACCGAATGTATACCCTATCCCCAACCAACAATTTCCTGACTTGCGGGGTGACCTCCACAACGTGGTTCGTCACCCTCCTCTCCCTTTTTCCTGTCTTAAATCGTGGTTCAAATCCCTTAATAAAATCCTCCTTCATAATTTGTCCCTCCAAATTTTGCGAAAAGATTGCCTCTTTCAGCTCCTCCTCCTTCATTTTAACAGGCACGTCATATATCGTAATCAGTGGTTTCTTAAGTCTGGGTGCCTCACACTTGATTCCCTCAAGTGCTTCGACCCCCTTTCTTATCTTGTCTGTGTCCTTATCTGTCTCTGTCTCGATCACTATTGATTTCCCTGCCGGCCGAATGGACCGGATGCGAATCCCGTCTTTCATCGGATTTAGTGTACCCATTACCTTTCCTTGGATGACCTTGGCGTCCTCCCCTCCAATCGAAGAGATGAACACCTTGCTCACCTGGGCTAGAGCCTTAATCCTCTGGGCCGGGGCAGTCCGAGACGTTGAGCCGACCTTTGAACTTCCTGATGTTGCCACACCCGCTGAAGGCCCCGCCGCCACCATCTGGGTGAGGGTAGGCCGCTGCATTGCCGCCACCTCTCCTACCTAATTCTTTTTCTCTTCTTCTCGTAGTCGCTAATTTTCTTTATCCAGCTCGATAATCCTTCCCTCCAGCTTTGACATTTCAATCAGCATCTGAAGTGCGAGTTCTCTCGTCCTCAAGATTGAACTCACAGGTGTTTTCTTTTCTTGGGTGAGGGCGTCGTAGAACGCGTTCAGTTCATCTGCCCATTTCCTCGAGAGACTCATCGAGTCCTCCTCTATCTTCTCTTCGGATTTACCCTCTTCCTCCTTCTTCTTACTCTCGTCCTCATCTTCCTTTTCAACTACTACATCTTCGTCCTCTTCCAACGCCTTTTCCAGTTCCTTTCTTGCCGCTCTCTGTTCTGGTGTCATCGCAAATCTTACTTCTCCTTTCTCTATTCTCCTTTTCTCTCTCCTCTGTAACTTTTGGATTTCATTCTCAGACTCTTCCGAGTCCGAGCTTTCTCCCCTTGCAGTTTCCGTATCCGGTAGCCTAGATATCTCACGCTTCGCCTTCGCTTGTTCTTGCTTGGACTTCATTCTCTTTTCATTGACGGACTCCTCTGAGTCCGAGCTCTGCCTGTAGTTAACCTGCTTAGCTTGCCTACGTGGTTCATTAGGCATGGCTTTGCTTCCCGTGAGATCAGCCAACCATAGCCCAAAGAAACACTATTCCTCCCCTGTAACTTATCTTAACTTTGTATAGGGTTGCCACTTTCTTATCTCCCACTACGCCACTGGATATTTCCGATGACGTTTCCACACAGATACTACGTTTCCCACAGCTCCAGGTCCAAACTCCCAAGTTTTTACAGTTTTTACATGTACTTCCCCTTTGAACTTTTCCCCAGGTCCGCCACTGGAATGGGTTTAGTAATTATAACTACTATTACCCACACTTCCTGGCAACTTCTGCTCCAAAAAGTCCAAAGTTATGGCAATTTTCACTCTAGCACTTTTTTAATTTCCCTACCTACGCCACTTGCATTGAGTGCTCTATCCCTAGATGTCACTTCCCTCACTTCCCCCACACTCCTAAGTCGAAAACCCGCAAAGATATCACCATCCAAAAAATTTGTGCTGAAAGGTCAACCTAACTACTTTTAGCCCAAGTGTACAGAGATAGGGACAACAACAACAACCCTTATGACCTAATTAGGTATGTCTTCCCAGCTTTCATTATGATAAGTCTTTAGACTTCTTTGATGTAACCACCCCCAAGTTGCCCTGCCGGTCCAGCCGGCCAAAGCTGAAATGACTTGGGAAAACCCCCTGTATGCAATTTCACCTGCATCCAGGAGTGGGAGGGCCCCCTGCAGTGGGTGTTCACCACGTGGGGGAGATGGAGTTTAGACGTAGTAGCCAGTCCAGGGATCAGGGCCCGTTCCCGGTCCCCAATTCCCCAACCACCACCACGTTTCCAAGCAGGGACCACGAGGAGGTATCCATCTCGATTTTCATCGCCTCCGTATTTACCTTACCCTAACTTGGCTCTCCATGTAAATATTTTCTCTGTACAATAAATAAATATATCTCTATTACCTCTGTTACGGGGCACTACCGCCTTTCAAGCCTTTACACCAGTCATCCTCCTTACACATAGTACGGTTTCCAACGCCACTCGTCCGTGGAGTGGCGGTCTCCTTCAATTCCACGTATCACTTCTCCCATTGCTCTACACTCCGTAGTCAATTCTCCTATATACTTCCTCTAGTGCCATTTTATAAGACGGGCACTTCTTATCCGCCACATCGTGGCCATCCTCCCTTTTTGCCCTCCGGCAATTTACACACGTTCCTTTGCCCCTTTCTATTTTTCACTTCTCTGATTCGTGCCCCTCACCACACCTTGGGCACGTTAGTACCTGTAGGCAATGCTTCGCTATATGACCATATTCTTGGCACTTAAAGCACCTTGTGGCCTCCATAAAGTCTTTAACTTTGCAACATCTCCACCCTACATACACATAGCCTCTACCTCTCAAGCCAATGTCTCACTTTGGGGCTACACAGGACCACACAGTGGTTGACCTCCAGACTAGGTCTTCCGTACTTATGCACACACCTGAAGGAAGCCCGAAATTCCTCAAGTCCGATCTCGCTTCCCACCATATTTCTTTCATATATCTCCTCAAAAATATCCTTTTCATCTCGACATTTCTCAACCTCGTATATCACTACCTTGGGGTTTCTCGGTCCTGCCTCAGTCACACTCAGCCCTGCCTTGCTGAGGTCTGTCCTCAGCAGTCTTTCCTTCTGCTGGGGTGTTTCCACCTCCAGCATCACTCCTTCCCTTGTACTCCTGAGTCGATTTACATTCATCCTCGTTTCCCCCGGCCTTAGGGTTTTCTTGAGGATCTCCTTCACCTCAGCTCCATTCTTTTTACCATCGATTCACTTCACCATTACTATATTCGTTTTTGGCCTCATTTCTCTACCAGTGCTTATGCATGGGACATCTGCCTTTTCTTTACCCGCTATATCTGCATAGCTCGGGCCACCGATACTTCTCCTTCCCTCATCTTTTCCACCTTTTCCACCACCTAGCCTTCCCAGCATTTCAACGAGCTCTTTCCTCTCGGCCTGTCTCGCCTCCAGGCCTATATTTTTAATCCAACAGTTCATTTACAAGGCTACTCATACCTTTTAAGATGATCCTCATCTTATCTTCTGCAAGGGCTGAGAAGCCCTTGCTTTTCACTTGGCTGGCTATTACTCGCTCCAGCTCAGCTTGATACTTTCCGTATTTGACTCTGTCATTTGCCTCCGCCTCTATGCCCCCAATGGTCTCAACAAACTCCGTCTCCAAGAAGCCTCTCCTATAGTATTTGGTGGGAATGCACCTCTCCCCTCGTTCCACCACATTGGCCGTTACCGGGACATCTTCCCTCTCTGATTCTGTCACCATTGGGTCACTTTCCACGATCATCACCCTGGCCTCTTCCAGACCTTCCTGCTTCCTCTTCGTGCAATCATTCCTTTCACTGGGGCTATCCACCCCTTCCTTCTCTTTGCGTTTCCTTTCTGACTCCAGACTACATAGCCTCAACTGAGGGACCTTGTCTCTGCCTGGGTCCGTTTCAGGCAATTCTTTTACTTTTGCCTTCTCTCCATCCACTGGCCTCTCTTTATCTCTCTTAGGGCTCCTCTTTCTCGTCCCCTCTTTTGCCCGCCTTTTCTTTTGCCTTGCAATCTCCCACTCAGTGTCCCCCTCTTTGGTGGTGTTGCTGTCGCTCTCTACGGTTCTCCTCCTCCTTTCACTCATTCTTTTCTCTATCTTCCGCCCAGAGCTGCTTTTGTCCTTCATGAAGTTTCCTTTAGTTAGCATCATTAATTTTACGATTTTAGCCAGCGCATCGTGGACAAGGGAGCGGGCCGGAATAGTCGGGAACGGGTATACCCTCGGGTCATTACCCTACCCCAGTTCCCCGGGGCCTTACCTCCGTTTGCCGATTCCGGGATACTCGGACGAACCGGGCTCGCTCGTTGCAGTGCAGGGTCCGACCCCTGCACTCAATGTCCACTTCCTGGTCAGGGTCCGAAGCGGCTGGTCTCCGACCCCGGCCCGCAGCTAACGCCTCGGCAGAGCATGCTCACATCAGCCTCCCCAGCCACCGACGGAAACTTATCGGTGACTCGGTTCGACACTCCCAGCGCGCCACGGGTAGGGCCAACCTACCCCCGTGAGGGGGGTCCGATTTAGACAGGAGGACTGACCACATCCTCCCAACCCTGGTATCCTGGTGGGCTAGGGTTGCCGGTTCACCAGAAGGTCTCGATTCGGCTCGGGAGCTGACCAGTCTCCCCAGCCTATCTTAGGTTTCCAAGATTTGTCCGGGCGTTCCTTTTTACGGTCGGGTTGACTACTCCCTTCCAACACTCCTCTTTTATCCGGGCTTGCGACCGGCTGCTCACCCTAGGCCTGACCAGCCCTTGTGACTCGTCTTTCGACTCCTCACAGTTGCTGGCCCCACCCGGGATATCAGGCAGTGTTCCGATATTGGGACAACAACAACAACCCTTATGACCTAATTAGGTATGTCTTCCCAGCTTTCATCATTATACGTCGTAGACTTCTTTGATGTAACCACCCCCAAGTTGCCCGGCCGGTCCAGCCGGCCAAAGCTGAAATGACTTGGGAAAACCCCCTGTATGCGATTTCACCTGCATCCAGGAGTGGGAGGGCCCCCTGCAGTGGGTGTTCACCACGTGGGGGAGATGGAGTTTAGCCGTAGTAGCCGGTCCGGGGATCAGGGACCGTTCCTGGTCCCCAACTCCCCAACCACCACCAGGTTGCCCAGCAGGGACCACGAGGAGGTATCCATCCCGATTTTCATCACCTCCGTATTACCTTACCCTAACTTGGCTCTCCATGTAAATATTTTCTCTGTACAATAGATAAATATATCTCTATTACATCTGTTTCAGGGCTCTACCTCCTTTTAAGCTTTTACACCAGTCATCCTCCTTACACATAGTACGGTTTCCACCACCACTCATCCGGCTCCCTCGCTTCCACGTGTTTCTCGCCTCTCTCCGTTCCTCCGCTTATTCCTCTTACTTATCTCTTTTGCTCCGTGGTTGCAATTCACAACCTCTGCCAGTATCTCTTAGAACTACTTGATTTCCTCCTATCTTTCTCTTTTTCTGATCACCACCGATATTGGTCTTATCTGGCCGTCTCACATCCTATGTCCATTCATAATTCTCTTCCATCTCTCACCTGTCATATTCCTACAATCCCGATTTGGGCGCAAGTTCATCGCATCCATTCAGGAGCCGGGTGAAGTGGTGGTCTCCTTCACTTCCACGTGTCACTTTTTCCCATTGCTCTACACTCCGTAGTCAGTTCTCCTATATATTTCCTCTAGTGCCATTTTATAAGACGGGCACTTCTTATCCGCCACATCGTAGCCATCTTCCCTTTTTGCCCTCCGGCAATTTACACACGTTCCTTTGCCCCTTTCTATCTTAAACTTCTCTGGCTCGTGCCACTCACCACACCTCGGGCACGTTAGTGCCTGTAGGCAATGCTTCGCTATATGACCATATGCCTAGCACTTAAAGCACCTTGTGGCCTCCATAAATTCTTTAACTTTGCAACATCTCCACCCTACATCCACATAGCTTCTACCTCTCAGCCAATGTCTCACTTTGGGGCTACACAGGACCACCCAGTGGTTGACCTCCAGACTAGGTCTTCCGTACTTATGCACACACCTGAAGCAAGCCCGAAATTCCTCAAGTCCGATCTCGCTTCCCACCATGTTCCTTTCCTATATCTCCTCTACAATATCCTTTTCATCTCGACCTTTCTCAACCTCGTATATCACTACCTTGGGGTTTCTCGGTCCTGCCTCAGTCACACTCAGCCCTGCCTTGCTGAGGTCTGTCCTCAGCAGTCTTTCCTTCTGCTGGGGTGTTTCCACCTCCAGCATCACTCCTTCCCTTGTACTCCTGAGTCGATTTACATTCATCCTCGTTTCCCCCGGCCTTAGGGTTTTCTTGAGGATCTCCTTCACCTCAGCTCCATTCTTTTTACCATCGATTCCCTTCACCTTTACTACATTCGTTTTTGGCCTCATTCCTCTACCAGTGCTTAGTTATGGGACATCTGCCTTTTCTTTGCCCGCTATTTCTGCATAGCTCAGGCCACCAGTACTTCGCCTTCCCTCATCCTTTCCACCTTTTCCACCACCTAGCCTTCCCAGCATTTCAACGAGCTCTTTCCTCTCGGCCTGTCTCGCCTCCAGGCCTATATTTTTATCCAACAGTTCATTTACAAGGCTGCTCATACCTTTTAAGATGATCCTCATCTTATCTTGTGCAAGGGCTGAGAAGCCCTTGCTTTTCACTTGGCTGGCTATTACTCGCTCCAGCTCAGCTTGATACTTTCCGTATTTGACTCTATCATTTGCCTCCCTCAATGCCCCCAATGATCTCTACAAGATCCGTCTCCAAGGAGCCTCTCCTATAGTATTTGATAGGGAGTTCACCTCTCCCCTCTTTCCACCACATTGTCCGTTACTGGGACATCTTCCCTCTCTTATTCTGTCATCATTGGGTCACTTTCCACGATCATCACCCTGGCTTCTTCCAGACCTTCCTGCTTTCTTTCCGGGCATTTATTCCTTTCACTGGGGCTATCCACCCCTTCCTTCTCTTTGCGTTTCCTTTCTGCCTCCAGCCTGCATAGCCTCAAATGAGGGACCTTGTCTGTGCCTGGGTCCGTTTCAGGCAATTCTTTTACTCTTGCCTTCTCTCCGCCCACTGGCCTCTCTTTTTCTCTCTTAGAGCTCCTCTTTCTCGTCCCTTCTTTTGCCCGCCTTTTCTTTCGCCTTGCAACCTCCCACTCAGTGTCCCCCTCACTGGTGGTGTTGCTGTCGCTCTCTACGGTTCTCCTCTGCCTTTCACTCATTCTTTTCTCTATCTTCCGCCCAGAGCTGCTTTTGTCCTTCATGAAGTTTCCTTTATTTAGCAACATTACTTTTCCGATTTTAGCCAGCGCATCGTGGACAAGGGAGCGGGCCGGAATAGTCGGGAACGGGTTTACCCTCGGGTCACTACCCTACCCCAGTTCCCCGGGGCCCGACCTCCGTTTGCCGATTCCGGGATACTCGGACGTACCGGGCTCGCTCGTTGCAGTGCAGGGTCCGACCCTTGCACTCAATGTCTACTTCCTGGTCAGGGTCCGAAGCGGGTGGTCTCCGACCCCAACCCGCAGCTAACGCCTCGGCAGAGCATGCTCACATCAGCCTCCCCGGCCACCGACGGAAACTTATCAGTGACTCGGTTTGGCACTCCCAGCGCGCCACGGGTAGGGCCAACCTACCCCCGTGAGGGGGGTTCGATTTTGACAGGAGGACTGACCACATCCTCCCAACCCTGGTATCCTGGTGGGCTAGGGTTGTTGGTTCACCAGAAGGTCTCGATTCGGCTCGGGAGCTGACCAGTCTCCCCAGCCTATCTTTGGTTTTCAAGATTTGTCCGGGCGCTCCTTTTTACGGTCGGGTTGACTACTCCCTTCCAACACTCCTCTTTTATCCAGGCTTGCGACCGGCTGTTCACCCCAGGCCTGACCAGCCCCTATGGCTCGTCTTCCAACTCCTCACAGTTGCTGGCCCCACCCGGGATATCAGGCAGAGTTTCCGAGATAGGGACAGAAAGGACTCCCTCTATAGCCCAATTGGGACCTCTTTTCGCTACGCCGCACATAAGCCAGAGGCTTTTCGCAGCGCAACCACGGCTTCAAGGGGCAATTGACGCTACAACGAGTATGGGAAAAAACCCTCGTATACGCATTCACCCGTATCCGAGGGTAGGAGGACCCCCTTGCAGTGGGTGTTCACCACGTGGGGGAGGTGGGATTCAGCAAGCAGGGATCGACACTAAGTCTTTACCCTACGTTGCCCAGCGGGGACCTCGTGGAGGTACCCGCCCCGGCCCTTCTGAAGGATCGCCTCCGTATCTTGAATTTAACGCCAAAAGAGCAAGCAATTCTGAATTGCATTTAAATTTTTAAAAATTGAAGCCCTACCTAAATTCTCAAACAAGAGCAAGATTCGAGCGACTGCCCTATCCTGCCCTACGATGACCCCAATATCCCAATAACCCCTCCTCCAGCACGGATTGCACGCAATTACTTATAATTAACTCTATTCCCTAAAAGCTGTAAAAGAAAACATTAGTAAACCTAGCCTAAGATACCTTGTTGTCGCGGCCAATGCTCCTTCTTCTTTCCTACCGTCGTAGTGTACTTCAGGAAACCCGCGTAGCTCCTGGCATCTCTCACCATATCCGCTCTCAGTAGCTGATCCCCCACTTCTAGTCTAAGGATTCTTCTTTCCGCTTCGAACCACTCGCAGTCCAGCAGCACGTGCTCAGCATCCTCATAGGCGCCACAGGACTCGCAGTCCGGGTCATCCCTCAGCCCGAAGCGGTGCAGCTTCGCGTTGAAGTTCCCATGACCGGTGAGTAGCTGCGTAGCATAGTGATTGGTACCGACCCAATCACTCTCTATCCTCTCCTGCACCGACGGCCAGTACCGGTAGGTCTCTCTCCCGAAGTTGGACCGGTCCCACCTCACCTGCCAAGCGGTAAGTGAGTCTCGCCGCGCGTTCCTCCTCTCTTCCTCCAGGTCCAGCCCGTTCCTCTTCGCCCAGTACCGCCCGACACTCTCTCTAACGAGAGGGTCGACCGGCAACACTCCTGCAACAATCGGCAAAGCATCGTGAGAGACCGTACTGTAACCTTTGGTAACTGCGAGAAGCGCCTACCTCTGTGCTCTGAGCAGGATGATCTTGCTGCTGTGGACCTCCATCCGGTGCCCCCACACGACTTACCCGTAGGTCAGCACCGACTCCACCACGGCCTTGTACATCTTCCGAAGGGTCACGAAGTCCAGTCCCCATGAAGTCCTAGAAACTCTGATCAATCTTCCGAACGCCGCCTTCACCACGCCCGCTAACATCCTGAAATGATCATTAAAGAACAAACCCTCATCTAACAAAATACCTAGATACCTGTTTACCCTTACGAATCCTATGTGTGCGCCGCCCATGTGCACCATCGGGTGCCTCATCGCCGAGAGTCTTCCCTTCAACAGCGTCATATTCGTCTTCTCCCTCGAGAAGGTGAGCCGCGCCTCCGCTCCCCACGCGATCACAGTCTCCACGGCGTTCTCTGCCCTTGCTTCCAGCTCGATCCTGGTGTTACCTCTGACGAGCAGCAGTCCGTCGTCGGCATAGGCATAGCAGCTGACTCCGTCCCTAAAATTCAGTCTCAGAAAATCGTCGAAGATTAATAGCCACAAGGCCGGACCCAGTACCGACCCCTGAGGGCAGCCCTGAGTCAGGACCTTCACAAACTCGGTCTGTTCCAAGTACAGACCAGGTCGTCCTACGCCTAAAGTAATCTCGTACCACCTCATACAGGTTCTTCGGACATCCCGTTCTTCTCAACTTCTCCAGGAACCCCGGCCACCAGGCTCTGTCGAAGGCTCCCGAGATGTCCAGATAGATGGCCAACACGTACCTGCAGTCGCTCTCGGAGACGTCACGAAGAACCCTCTCCAGAGCATCCACGGTATCCTCTGCCGGGGCGAAACCCATACTGCCGATCATTAAGCACATCATTTACCTGTATTTAGTCCCAAAGCCTCGAAGCCAGCAGCTTCTCCATCACCTTATCGAGCACGTTGAGCAAAGTCAACGGTCGGTAAGACTTCGGATCCGTCGGGTCCCGATCCGGTGATTTCAACAGAATCCTCAGTTCTCCTGCCTTCCACGGGTCGGGGAAACGGCCCTCCAGCATCATCTGGTTGGCGATGGCCAGCAGATAATCCCGAGATGCAGCTCCAGGACCTCTTCACGATCTCCGCCGTCAGCAGATCCAATCCAGGGGCCTTCCTGTTGCGGCAGCTCCGGACCGCGTCGTGCAGCTCCTCCCTGCTGAAGAGAGGGACGTCAGCGCCGGCGTAGTCCTCCGCCGCCTCCACTCTCAGTGCTCGATGCCTGCCGGTGTCCCTAGTAGGGTCATCGTCTGGAACAATGACCCTCAATACCGCCCTCGCGTTCCCAGCAGCGTCATCTGAAACACCACCATCAACTCTTAGCCCGGCCAAGACCTGCACCTGTCGTGCCTTACCCATGGTGAGCTTGTAAACCAAGCCCCATGGGTCACGGTTACCTGTACTGGAGACGAACTCCCTCCAGCTGGCCTCCTTGGCTCGCCTCACCGCCCACACGTAGTCGTTCCTCATCCTCGCGTAGACTCGTCCAGCCTCCGCGTCGCGCCTCCTCCTTCTCCTGGTCCGGGTGACCTCCTTCCTCATCCTCATCAGCTCCGGAGTCCACCAGGCGGCCCTCCTCTCCAGCCTCCTTGCTCTGGGGATCGAGCGGTCGCAGGCAGATCTCATCGCCCGCGTCAAGGCCTCAGCCCTTCCATCGATGTCCTCGACATCCTCGAACTCAGCCACAACCTGTACCTGTCGTGCCTTACCCATGATGAGCTTGTAGACCAAGCCCCACGGGTCACGGTTACCTGTACTGGAGACGAACTCCCTCCAGCTGGCCTCCTTGGCTCACCTCACCGCCCACACATAATCGTTCCTCGTCCTCGCTTAGACTAGTCCGGCCTCCGCGTCGTGCCTCCTTTTTTTCCTGGTCCGGGTGACCTCCTTATCAGCTCCGGAGTCCACCAGGCGGCCCTCTTCTCCAGCCTCCTTGCTCTAGGGATCGAGCGGTCGCAGGCAAATCTCATCGCCTGCGTCAGGGCCTCCGCCCTTCCGTCGATGTCCTCGACGTCCTCGATCCCCTCCATCTCTGCACTGAGTTCTCGCTGAAATTTCCTCCAATCAGCGCGTGCTATGCAGTATCTCGTCCTAGGGCCGACTGGTGCGCGGTATTCCCTCCGTGCGCCCCTCACCTCGAAAGAGATGAGGTTATGGTCGCTGCTGTAGCCATCTGAAACACTCCAATGCCTTATTAGTCTCCCCGTCCCCCTCGTCGCGAAGGTCACGTCGATGTTGGTGCCGTCACCAACCGCTCCGTCGTAGGTCGTTAGCTCCGCCGGCTCGTTGATGACTATGAGGTCCTCCTCCGCTACGAAGGCCTTCAGCGCCTCGCCCCTGTCGTCCGTCACTCCGCTGTACCACAGCTCCGACTTGGCGTTGGCGTCTACCATCACGATGACGTTCTTCCCTCTGAGCTCCTGCAGCACATGTCTGAGATGACCGATGTGCGGTTCAATGGGGTCTCTATGCCTGAAAATAACAAGACACAAAAACACATATCCAACCCCTGTCAGCAACCTGAACACAGGTGCAGTACTCGTTAGACAGATGGGCAAGAAAAAGCATCTCATACTCAGCCTTTGCGATATAAATCGCACTCCAAACCTGTCCTCGCGTAGACCATCCTTCCTTTGCCCCAGCTCGGGACGACCCCGTTCTGGGAATAGGGCTGCTGAAGAGCTAGATGATCTATCCCCTCCTCCACGATGGTCCTCTTCATCTCGTCCGTAACCAGGATCGACAGCTGAGCGTTGAGCTTTGAACATTTAACCATAGTTGTTGCGATTAATCCCATTCTAAAGAAAAAGCACCTCATACTCAGCCTTTGCGATATAAATCGCACTCCAAACCTGTCCTCCCGTCCTCGCGTAGACCATCCTTCCTCCTCCCCAGCTCGGGAAGACCCCGTCCCGGGAATAGGTCTCCTGAAGAGCCAGAAGATCTATCCCTCTTCTCCACGATGGTCCTCTTCATCTCGTCCGTGACCAGGATGGACCACTGAGCGTTGAGCTGTGAACATTTAACCATAGTTGGTACGATTAATCCCATTCTGCACAGCCCTGACGTAAGCAGGGCAATCACGATCACTTGCCCCATGCACATGAGGCTTACCAAACCTCATGAAGTTCGCGCAAGACGGCGGGGAGTCCTTCTTGGGGCAGGCAGCGTGGGGATGCTCGCCGGCAGAGTGCGAGCAGACCTCCCTCGGAGACCTGCAGAACTTGGCGATGTGTCCGAATCTCTGGCACTTGTAGCACCTGGAGACCGAGTTATAATCCTTCAGCCTGCAGAAGCTCCACTGGATGTAGACTCCGTTGGAACTCCTCAGCCGGTTCCGGATCTCCGGGGCACACTCCAGGACCCAGTGGTTGTCGGCGGTGTTCCTCTTGCCGACCTTGAAGTTCTTGCCAAAACCCCTGTCGAATTCNCCCCGGCGCGAAGACCAGCGGCGGAAACTCCACTCGATCCAGTCGAACGACCGGAGAGGCCTCCCCCCCCTGAGGCGTCCCGAACGTCGGCGTCTCAGTCCCCTTCACTGACTTGGAAAACATCCTGAAAAATTAACTGAAACAAGAAGCAGCAAAAAATTCTAAGTCCAGGAATCACAAAAATCAACCTAACTCAAAAATTTGTTTGATCAACCTAAACAAATCTAACTTCAAAAGGTGCGCAATAACACTCTACAACTTTAATTTAAATAAAATAAACCTTCAAACCTAATATTAAACCTGATAATTAACAATTCCTATCAGTGACACAACAGCAAAATTCTAAGTCCAAACAACACAAAAATGGATCTAACTCAGAGAATTCCTAACCGATTTCAATAATTCCTTCTTTAAAACACTCCTACAATCAATCTACAACTTTAATTTAAATGACAAAAACCCCTAAAAGCAACAATAACAATAATATATCCAAATACCTGTTTGTAGAACCTGTAATAGAGCTGAAAAAGTTAAAGTCCAAAAATCACAAAAATCAACCTAACTCAAAAACTATCTATCCAACCTAAACAATTCTTACCTCAAAAGATGCGCAAAAACACTCTACAACTTTAATTCAAATGAAATAAACCTCAAAACCTAGTATAAAAGCTAACAATTAACAATTCCTATCAATGACAAAACTGAAAAAATTACAAGTCCAACAACACTCAAAAATGATTATAACTCAAAACACTTGTTAACCGATTTTCACAGTTCTTTCTTTACCACACTCCTACCACTTATCTGCAACTTTAATTTAAATAACAAAAACCTCTAATATCAAAAACAACAACAATATATTCAATTACCTGTCTGAAGTGGCTGAAACACAACAAAAGTTAGAGTCCAGAACAACAACAAACAGCAATATCTCAATCAATTCCTATCCAATCTCAACAAATCCTACTTTAAAACCTTCCTACTAACAATACACAACTTTAATTTAAATAAACAAACTCTCTAATACCTCAAAACTAACTGACTAACAACAAAGTTACCTCTGCAATACCCTAAAAAAGTTAAAGTCCAAAAATTCACAATTTATTAAATAACTCTCTTAAAACTTATCCAATCTCTCTATAACTTCACAGAAACCTTCCCTACAATGTTATTTAGCTTTTTAGTAACCTGAGTACCCCTAATTAATCAGCAAAAACCTATTGTTCACAAAATAAACAAACAATACCAAAATTAGCCAATTACTCTTGTACTTTGGACGCAAATTACTCTGAAATTTCCTTAATAAACTCCTAACCAAATTTCCACACCTTAAAGTAGAAGTTAAAAGCTATCCAATGACACCTAAATCAGACCCTAACTCAATCCCTTTGATCTTAAATTTAACTTTGAAAGTTGACCTACTTACCAAAAAACTCCAAGTCCCAGGCACCTACAAAAACACAATTATTCCACAAATACCACGAATCAAGCACTGAAAACCACTAATCACCAATATTTAATGGGTCTAAGACCCCCTAACAGCAAAATTAACTCCAAATCACTCAAAAATATACACAATTCCTAACTTTCTAAAACCAAACCGCGTGCGATCCAAGATGGCGGCGGAGTACAAAACCTATCACAATTCCTATTTTCACTAATTATTCGGTCAGAAGGACACGAATCAACTCACTTTTAATATCACACCTAGATTAAACCTTAATAAACAATAATAACACAACTTTATCACTCAGGAAGCAGTATTTAGCACTTAAAAGTACTTTTAAACCGTAGCAAAACCAGAAACGTGTTAACACTAGCTCAAGCTTGCAAGAACGGCCAGACAATAGGGACAGTGGGAATCTCGGTTTTCCGTTCGATATCGTATAGGATCGACGCGGGGGGCCTCCCTCTACCCTAAGGTATTCTCGGCCGCACCCGCCGTCTACCCGCGCCTCTCGCCGGCCGCCGAAACCCGTAGAGATCGCGGCGACCGGCGCTCGGTCCGTGTTTCATACCTAGTCTCCGTTCTCGGCAGTGCCCTTCCTTTACCTCCTTCGGACACAGACGTAGGTCCGACCGCCGAGGTCATATGACCTCCCGACCGGGTCGCCGTCTCCGGTTTTTGCTACGAAGAAAATAGGGCCATTGACGTACCTGCATTGGCTGTCGTCAATAGACAGTGACATGCACCCTTGGACATCGTGGTCCAGGTTAATTTGTAGGTCGGTATCTAGAGAGCTCCAACCCCCTCGCCCACTAGAGGCGATCAGGCCGCATACCCAGGGAAGCCAGAATTAACTCCTCCTCCCCTACCAGTCACTCACTGTTTGGACCGGCACAGGGAACCGTGCCCCCCGCCTATCCAGGGTGGTATCCGAAGCTATTTACTTCCACTCACAGAAGCGATCGCCAGAGCAATCTCCATTCTTTCCCGTGTGTAGGGGAATGGAATTACGCCCATTGCGCATGGGAAAGTATTCTCCGAATTTAATACTCATAAAAAAGCGTCTAAGGTCGTAACAAAGCCTTCGCGTAAGGATTTAACACCCCAGTCTCTTCTGGAGAAACAAAAGCCTCGCTTGAAACGAGAGGTCCAAAAGAAACCTGGCAAGACCAGAAGACTAAAAAGGTACCAAACAAATTTTTATTTTTCAGGAGATAGTGTCATGTATTGCGTGGATGAATGAATTTATATTCCTAAATAATGTCGCTACAACAATGGAATTGTAGGGGTTTCTATGCTCGTGTAGGGGAAATTAAACTACTGTTTTCTTCCCTTTATCCTTCTATCTTGTGTTTCCAGGAGACCCACTTCCGCTCTGCTGATAACCTTATGCTTCGTTATAATCCTACTTCTGACTTTGACAGAAATCAATAGTGTAAAAAAAAACCTCTCAAATCATTAAAACACCTAGGTGAGACTCCACCTTTCAAAGTATTCGTGGTAGGATGCTTAGGTTGGCACCTCTGTAATTCTAGTGTAAAAAGGGACGAGATTAAAGGAATTACCATGGTGACTTACCTGTTAGAGAATCACCAAGGTACTTCACGGTCCTCGATCTGAGAGAAGAAAATTAGATCCTATAAATAATGTCGCTACAACAATGGAATTGTAGGGGTTTCTATGCTCGTGTAGGGGAAATTAAACTACTGTTTTCTTCCCTTTATCCTTCTATCTTGTGTTTCCAGGAGACCCACTTCCGCTCTGCTGATAACCTTATGCTTCGTTATAATCCTACTTCTGACTTTGACAGAAATCAATAGTGTAAAAAAAAACCTCTCAAATCATTAAAACACCTAGGTGAGACTCCACCTTTCAAAGTATTCGTGGTAGGATGCTTAGGTTGGCACCTCTGTAATTCTAGTGTAAAAAGGGACGAGATTAAAGGAATTACCATGGTGACTTACCTGTTAGAGAATCACCAAGGTACTTCACGGTCCTCGATCTGAGAGAAGAAAATTAGATCCTATGATTGATACTGAAAGTGCATACCTAAAAATTGGGGTAGAGTACCAAGAGGTATGTGGCAATGTAATAGGTTGTGTTGTTATAAAAAGAAAATTATCACTTCATTAGTGTTCACAACATTTTAACTTTGCTAACAAAAAAAATATGCCCCACCTATTTGACACAAAAAAATTCATAATTCTAATGATACAGTTTAAGGTCTTAAAAGTAAGTTACTTATTATTATGAGATTCAGTTCCTTAGATAGGACTATTCAATTAGAACAATAACGTAAATATTGATCTTAATTTTACCAGTTGATTGGTAAGATACCCTACCAATACTAATAAAACTGTGGTTAATAGCGTTAAAGGAGGTAAGGTGTGTCGGTCCTCTTGCCACCTTATTTAGCTACAAAAAAAAATCTTAAGAAACCAATAGATGTATGCGTAGCTGCAGACCTTGAGTCCGATGCATAGAAATTCTTACAGGTATAAATCTACCTTCAATTTCTTTTCTTGATGAAAAGATTTGACCAATAAGCCGGATTCACCATTCCATTTTTTAAAGATGAATATCTCTCACTTCTGACAGCTAGTGTAGACGAGATTTGTATTTATTTTGATGCCCAGTAGTTCGGACTTCAATTAACACTGGTCATCGGTAGAAATTATGAATAGAAATAAAATGACATTGAACTTTAAGCTCGCACTAAAACTAGTTTTTCTATTTAGAAAAAACCAGAGCGTCCGTTTTTTGTTTATTTCTTCCTAAAAAACTGTTGTCATGTCAAGCCAACAATAAAAAAAATCAAAGGATATCAATGTAGCAGCGTATATAGGAATGAAAATTGGTATTGAAACTTCAGCGGTGGTGTTCATGGAGAGTAAAAAAAAAAAGTTCATTTGAAAAAATATTAAAGAAGTTGATAAAGAAATATGGTGAATATTATTTACAATAGTATGGCGTTCGATGCCCCGCTTATGCCTTGTGAACTCGTTAGTGTACCTTGCAGTGCTAGAAATAGCGGCGAACATAGAGCCCAATATATTGGCAACCTACACAGAGGAGACAAATAAACCGTTATACATGAGGGCAGGAATATTATTAATGACATTTTTGCGACTACGTAATTTACGAATACTGTCCCAAACCTTAGTTGTGGGAGTGGAAATTGTAGGGGAAGAAATAAACTGTCTTGTAAGAATTTTAATTCTATCAAGGTAGACCTTTATTTACTTTTAATTATCCTTAAGTGGTTATTTATCTTAAATTTACTATTTCCAACTGTCATTGCATTGCGTCGAAGGAAACCAAGAATAATAATGCCTGTACAGTTATTTTATCAAGACATTATTATTATTAAACTGGAGTTTTATCCGTCTTATCATCCTCTATGAGATTTGAAATGGCCGCCCTATACAAGGAGTAATGAAAATGACTCCAACAGTGAGGAAGGGGGAGAGCAAAGAGGAAGCGTGGCTTGGCGAGAAGAATCAAAAAAAGACGCGGACTTGTAAAGAATTCAATGGAATAAAGCAGTGTGTTAATTACCAGTTTTATTTGTGTCAATTACACAAAAAGCATTCCAAACGACAGGGAAAGATGGTACAACTACTTGGTACAGTTTTTGTTACTTCCAGACCACGGCTATGACCTACAAGTGAGTTGATCTGATCCACTAACATTTTCAACACAGAAGACAATACAGGACTCCATTAACATGAGGTGATATCAATATAAATTTTATTCGTGAGTCATCCTTCGTTGTTTTTTTTGCTACAATTTCGACTGGACTTCATCAAAAAAAATTTTTAACTTTATTACTCCAAAATCAAAGAATAATATTAATTTCAACTCAACACCCTAACAGTAGAATTTTCACCTAAACGTAATATTCTATTTCCACAATTGACTCTATAAATTAAACCTTTGATTATCGACTTCGACAAAATGCAATAACCTTATTTAGTATTCATTTTTTTTTGTATCCACCGAACAACCTCATTGAGGAAATTGATCATAATGAATGTGTATAGTATTTATATATTTAAAGTGTTCAATTTGTTTTTTATTAAATATCTGATTGTTTAGTAAGTCTGCTTGGACAGTAAAGGTTACCTTTTTTTTTTCAACATGACCCAGAGGTCCTGAGAGAGTACCGTGCTCAAATTTGGTCTTTTGTAGTATTATAGTTTGTTTTTACTTTCCCCGAGTTATTTGTAGTGTGAAGTGGAAGTTATCCGTGAACCCAATTGTTGCAATCACATTTTTTTTTAGATGAATACTTGATGTAAATAAATTTATATATATTAAAATTTAATAAAAGGAAATTTAACAACAAACAAATATAACTAGAAGAGTTCACAGTCTTCCAGACACTTTTTTGCTTTCTCGAATGATACGGCGAGCTAGAGCACGTATAATCCGGAATGACTTCAGGTTCTCCAAAGTAGGACGTCGATGAATGAGACGTAGGGCTCTTCGACGGTCAGAAATAGCCAACCGACACTCCTTGTTCCACCAGGGAACAGGACGGTGGCGCGGATTTGGCGAAGATTAAGGAATGGATGCCCTCACCGCTTCGATGACCGTCGAAGTAAAATGCCCAGCCCTAACATCGACGTCAGGAGAATGGGGTTGATTAAATACGTCAAGCGTGAGGAATTTATCCCAGTCAGCACGTTTAATCTACCATTGGGGTACCCATGCCGTACTGAGAGGACCTTGAAATGGTGAAAGTAGAATGGTAAAATGATCGCTGCTACATAAAGTTAGGTCGATGGCAGAGGATACACCATTGAAGATGAAAAATTGCGTCTGTCCCGGTGTTTGTAGCACCAGGTGACCCGAGACAAGAATATCCCCTACCATCCACCCCCTCCCCCCCCCACAAGTATCTATAAAATTAGATCCTCTCACCACGTTATAAGCGTTAAAATCCCCAAAGATTATTTAGGTGGCGGGAAGTTGTAAAAGAGGGCCTCTAGGCTCCTCTTTGAAACACGTTCACCTGGTGGGAGGTAGATGCAGCATACTGTCACTTTCATAACAAAGAAGATTCGGACAATGATCATTGTATTATATTCCATTGTAGTAACGAAATTATTTATTAACATAAAATTTAATTATCCTCGCAATCCATGACATTATTTCTTAGGAAAAAAAATTGATTGATAACCTTTTTAGGTCCTCTTGCCTTTCCCAGTCTCTCCTGGACCTCTTGCTCCAGAAGATACTTTGATTTATCCTGGAGAGACTGGGTCGTTGGATCCTTGCGGGAAGGCTTTGTTAAAGTCCTTTTTTCGGCGGTCCTTTGCTGGTCCTTCCTCAAGGCACCAGTGGGAATCCCCTTTGCGGCCTCACCTGTTTCGCCACTCATCCCAACCTCCGGAGTCCCAAAGGCGAGATAGAGTGGCTCACGAATGGCCTCACGTAATTTAGTACCCTGAGGTAGGATCGGGTGGGTTCCTCGAGGAAGGCTCTTCGGTGGTAACGGTGGGGAAGACGACCTTTGTGGCGGTTTCGCGTTTTGTAAAAGTTTCTGTGCCAGCGTAGTTGGCGCGGTATCAAAAATGAATGTCTCGAGTAGAAACTAATGGCATAGGTCGCGTAGACCACTTAGCAAGATTAACTGCGCAATGACATTTGGGACAGTTGATGTTTTGACTGATAATCTGGCTATATAGGGTTTGAAATACAGGAGCCTGACTAGATACGAATTCCTTGCGTGCCTGGGCATATGAGATCGGATTAAATAACCAAGACTTTTTTCTCTATTTTCCATTTCGGACACTCCCGAGATTAGTCAGAGTTTGAACCCTGGAGATTCCAAACGGTATATCGTGAGCCTCTTGTCCGCAATCTGCACAGGTCGGCTTATCACAGCTTCGCATGTCCCAAATCCTGGCATTGATCACAGCGTTGATGGTTAGGGACATACGCTGGACCCTGAGCACGTTGAAACCTGTGAAGATATATTTAACTCTATTTAGTTACTGCCACAATAGACTAAAAGATGGGAGGACGATAGCTAAATAAATAATTATAAAGAAGGTGAAACATTTGCAAATTTAAGAAATATTTGAATTAATTTTTCAAAGTACCAAACACTGTTAAAACAATAAGTTGCATGGCCTTATATGTCAAACTGGAGTGTGTTGGAAAACAAATAAATCATGGAAATTTAATTCATGCGCAGTACGTTACAAAATTGTAAGGTATACAATTATATAAACTTATCTAGAAGAGACTAATGAAATAAACAAAATTATTGCTATTATTTAAAGAAAACTTTCTTTATATATATAAGCTTATAATTCACCACAGTGAATTAAGATCAAACAAAATTAGGATCAAAAGTTTAATTTAATAAATATTACAAAGATTTCAAAGAGCTTAATCAGCCTCTTTTAAATGGTTTACAACGCGTCAGGTTCACACTATATAAAGAAACATTCCCAACTTAAGAGACTTATTACTGATAGCAAAAAATAAATAAAAAAATTAACATAAATATTGCAAAACACACAAGAACCAAGGCAGGTGGCTACCTATTTAAACCTAGAAATTAAAAAGATACTAGTGCCCATGCCGCAACTGGAAACATTAAGTGCTCCAAAACAGAATTTATATTTAAAAATAAAAGTATTTAGCAAAACATTACCGATGCCTACACCGACAAATTTCCATAACAAATTAAACCAAAGTATTTAAGAAAATCAAACCTATCGCAACAATATGTAGTTTATAGATTCAACCAAAGATATTATCAGCCATCCTGGCTATATACTGTCCTAGTCCTGAAGAGGACTTCTCGTGAAAGTGGCGGTTGTAAATGGTCCTCGATATTGTCTGTGTTCCCTCGTTATATAGGTCTGGTTGCAAGGTTGGAAGGTGGGAGTTTTCTTTTGTTAATACGTCATTCGCTAACATCAGGTTAGAAGGCTGCTTTGTTGTCATCACGTACGCCAGGTTCTTATTGTCTTGATATTCAGCCGCTGCATACGACTCATATCCAAAACACGAACTCTAAGACACGCAGGACGAGCAGTGGTAGAGCTATGCTAGTTAGGTCACGTACGCCACCCAGGTGTCCAAGAATATGAATGGTCTTGTCTTAATACAGCACGGACGAGTCAGAGCATTGCAAGCTCACTCCGTTGGGACATTATGGTTCTGCACAATTTGTAGCGTGTTTTGGACTTCTCTCCAATCTTGCATTCGTGGTGATGAGGCTGGACTTGCAAGTAACTCTAATCCGGCGGATATATTGTTGAGTAGAACTCCTATATTTGGCATAGTAAGATTGTTTAATAATACTGGACGTCTATGAGTACAATATTATTTGGGGTAGTATTTCTATTGCATGATGTCTATGAATATTAGCTTGTTTAAGGGTGGATAGTAACATTGTCATATTAGCAGTACACGCTAATGTTACTACAATACGGTACACATCGGTGAAATTCTAGGGGAAAAGCTCCTCACAGATCTCCTCAATGCTCACGCAGTCGAGGTCAAAGCACCTTCTGAGTGTCGTTTCGGGAATTTTATACGTGGTAGCAGCCATACTACAGGAAATGTGTTCTTCTCTCACAGCATGCATTGCTGCTATCATTTTAGCATAGTCCCAATTTCTTGAATCAGTCTTCCTAACCCGTGTTCTCACCATCTGCAGAGGACAGTTACATTTTAAGTGAGCATTGCATGCCAATAACAATGATAGCATAAAAATAATGTTGTAGTATGTTACTTTGATATATATTTCTAAAACCCATATTATTTAGCCTACTCTTAGTAATGTTCATATTAATTAACTCTCACACTTGCAGATTTCTAGATATATGGGCATACTTTTATTGTTTTATAAAATTGGGTAATATAACGAATTCGTTGACTTGCCCCCGCCACCTTGCCCCGGATTACATTATTTCAATAACTTGCATAAAAGCTTAAACCACAATCTATATCCATAGTAACTATTACATGTATAAATTATTAATATATTACACAATCTCTAATACCATGTAATAAACATGAACTATTCTTTACAAATGATCACGAGCTTATCGAACCTACCTTCAATTTCCCTGCAAGGGTGCGACGACACAACTTCCTCTCTGCACAGCTATTCTCAGACTGAATGGAAAATTCCGTTGCTGCTAGATTATAGGTGCCGAGGGGGGTGGTCAAGGCTACAGGATAGTCATTCTTCTCTCAGCATCACAGGCGGCACACATTGCAATTCGTCAACATGCCCCGGTCTCCCTACATAGCTCATAAATATAATATTTTACTTTTTATTTTTTTATTAATGTGAAATTGTTAGATTTTTATTTTAAGAAAACATAAAAACAGCCATATGACCTCAAGTTCCATCTCTAATATTAAAAGAAAGATCGTGTCCTTCTTTCCTTCCGAATTTCTTCCTCATGAATTGATCTAACACTTCTAAACGTCCTAGAAATCTAAAATTTAGAAAACAGATAGAAGGGCCCTTCTGTACAGCCAAAAAATTCACAGAAAGGGGTATAAAATATAAAGGAAGGTAGAAGTACTACTCCAAATAATAAACCATTCTTAAAATTTGAGATTTTAAAGTTGATGTTGATGAAATGGGGGAAGGGAGGTTCAAAACTATTTAAACGGTGGTATAAACCTTAAACTCGGCAGGAAGGTTAAGGGACCACTCTAAATAACCAAAAAGTTTAATAATCTTAATTTTTTAAATGGGAATCTGAGTAAATGGGATGGGGGAGGGGGTAGCATAACAACAGAAAACCACAATTTTAGGTGAAACAGAAAACTAAAATTTGCCTGGAATGTAGTGGTATTACTCTAAATACCTAAAAATTCTTAAATATTTGAAATTTTTAATGGAAGTTGGTGAAATATGGGGGTATGTGTTTTCAAAATTTCCAAAACTTAAATAAAAACTTCTTAGTCTCATAGAATATATAGTCTATATTTGTCAGGAATGTTAAAAAACCACTCCTAATACCCTAAAAAAAATAATCATAAATAAGTGTTTGAAAATTTTTTGAGAAAAGGAAATGTTAACTGTTGTTGTGTAACTTTAATTTAGCGTACAATCCGAACGGGTAGTAAGACACAAAAAACCTTTAATTTGTTTGAATTCTTATGAAATTTACGTGTGCTCATATTAAACTTCATATTGTTAAATTAAATAATATTTGAATTTGTATGTTGTGATGGTGTAAGAGTATTTATTTCAATTTTTTAAGTCATGGCTTGGATTCTTACTAATTTTAAAACCTCCCTATAATAAATAATAAAATAATGTAAGAACTTGTTATTTTATTCCACAGATAGCACCGAAGTATATTTTATATGTATGTCGGTGTGAGTAGCGATAGGGGGGAAACGAGGATTTAGAACGTTAGAAATTAAGGTATGAAAGGCGAGCGGCAAATTATTGCTCATACACTGACGCCCATAGGCACTAGCTAATGTTAAGTTCTAGAGTGCTCCTTACTTTTGGTGTAAGGCATGAGTATCATTATATAACGTGTGTCCAAGGCTAGTGTTGGTACTTGTTAACACTCCGTCAGGCGCAATATGTTGTAGAACACGATCGGGCGCATTGAGCCTGGGAAGCACACTTTGATCTACTAATTTTTTC